>PVKB01002161.1:0-274531 GCA_004027205.1 Ctenodactylus gundi
AGGGTCTTGGTGATGGACGATGCTGATTCTTTGGTGGGGTGATGGCAGGAAGGGGGGTGGAGGAGGGCTGGGGGAGGGGTGGTGAGGAAGCGGGTTGGGGGGGTAGCAGGACCAGGCTCACATTTGGCATTCAGGGCAGCTGACAATAAAAATGCTTTATTGCCAAGAAACTGGATCGATCGGGGCTGGAGGGGGCCGGCAGGGGGGACGCGGAGGGCTCAGCGCAGAGGCCGGCGGCCGGCCTCCGCAGCGACCAGGGCCCGAGCCGCCCTCCCCCCTGCGCCCCCCTCCCCGCCTCCTGCCCTTTCTCTCTCCTGCAGCCACCGCTTAGTTCTTATTATATTTTTTCTTATATATTTTTTCCCCCAGCTTCTCCTGCTCCTGTTTTTTTTTTTTCTTTTAATTTTTTTTTTAAACTCACTGCACTCCCAATGCCGCAGGCCGGGTGGGGGTGGGGTAGGGGCGTCTGCCCGGGCCAGGCCCTACCCACAGGGCTTCCAGGGCTTCGGGTTCTGGGATAAACCCCTAGTTCCATCGTGCTACCCCAAGCTCGGTCCAAGCACGCCTGTCTCCCCCTGCCACCCTGCCTAAGTGCCTCCTTCTACTCAGACAGCATCTCCTACCCCAGTGGTGGGCTCAGGGCCCCGGCTAGACCTCCCTCCCCGCCCCCCTACCTGGCCCCCTGCTCACTCCCTGAACCATTTGGCTGATGGTCAGAACTGTCCGTCAAGGGGGCTCTGAGCCCCTGGGGACCCAGATGGGAGGAGGGAGGGGGAGAGGTCGGGGGTCAGGCCACGTCCCCTCAGCTCGCCTTTTTCCCCTCCCCCTTTCTAACAAAGGGAGCAGCAGCCCAATGCTGGGTGGGGGGGCTGGTACTCGGGGAGGCAGGAGAGAAGGGCTGTTGGATGGCCATGGCAGGAGGCGGGTGGGGCCACCTGCCCCTCCTCTGCCCGCCCCCTCGGGTCAAGGCTAAGGTGATTCCTCAACCTCTGAGGCTGGGCTGGGAGGGGAGGAGGATCTGGGCAGACAAAGAGCTGGAGCCCCGGGGAGTTGGGGGCTGGGGGGACGCACCTGGGACCCGGTCAGTCCTGGCTGAGGGAGGGGCAGCAGGCACCCTCCTGGCCCTTGGTCTCTTTCGCTTGTGATGGCCCAGCCTCCCATCTGCACTAATCTCTACGGATCCCAGAAGCTTCCAGTCGGGGTAGAGTTGCATAGGGGAAGGGGAAGCTGAGACTCTAAGAGGGGAGACTGAGCCAGGGGTAGGAGCTGGGATGAAGGCACAGCCCAGGTTCTCACTGGCGACCCAGAACCTTTCTGCTCGCACTCCTCTCCTACACAGGAAGACATCTTCCTTCCCTGCCCTTCCCCTTCCAGGTCAGGGGTGACTAGATGGAGGGGACAGCTGATAGAAGGGTCTATGGAAAGGGACGCGGAGGCTGAGCCTTTTCTATCTCAGACCAGTGAGTAGGTTGGTGGTCCAGAAGAAAGAAATCTTAAATGTGATCTCTGTCTGGCACAGCTGTGGTCAAAACTCAGTCAAAAAGGGCAGGAACTCAAGTAGACAGGGCACTCTTGGGTGCCCAGAGAGTGATAGCTGAGGAACAAGGCCTTCGGGGAGGTTTCTTGCTGGCTCACAGTCACAGAGCACAGAAAGATCCGCGGTCCTGTCCACCCCAGAGCTTGCGGGACACCGCCTCAGGCCTCCCGCTCGGCCCCGCGACTCTGGTGGGAAGAGGACAGTTAAGGCCATGGACGGCTCGTAAGTCCTCTTGCCCGTGGGGGACAAAGAGCTGCCAGAGAGATAGAAAGAAACGGGCAAATCTTACATGCTTAAATTCCCTACCAAGGCTGAGGTGGCTCTCAGGGAGCGGGCCACAGCCAAGGGGACGTGGGGGAGCACGAGGCAGGCCTCTTTTGGGGGGTGGGCCAGGCTCGAACATGCCCCACAGCCTGTACAGGAGGCCCCAGATGGGTAGAGGGCTATAGGGGTCCTGGTTGCCCTCCCCAAACCTCCCCTCCCTTCTCTCCCTCTCTTCCTTGGCTGGCTATCGACCGGGGCTGTGACATGGTAGATCAATACGGCAGGGATATAAAGCCGGCTGGCTGCCTGCCTGCCTCTGCCTCTCTCTCTCTCTCCCTCGCTTGTCTTGCTTTCCTTCGCGGAGCCGCACCCAGGCCCCCCACCCCCATATACCCCTTACCCCAGCTTCTGAGGGGCCAGGGCCCCCACCACCACTCCCCTACTGCAGGAGAGCTTAGGGAGGATGAGAGCTTGGACAGCCAGGAGAGGGGGTGAGTATGGGAGTGGGCAGGGAAGCAGATCGGGACGGGGCTCACACTTCCAGGTAAGGGGCTGGGATCATTGAAAGATGGTCGCCCCCTGGGAGAAAGCAGGCATCCCCTCAATTGGGAGCAGCTCAGGGAGATGGGGCCCTTTGAAGGTACATGACGGCTAAAGCTCTCGGAGGTGGGCAGGTGTCTCTGTCCTGAGCCCAGGGGGTAAAGGAAGGCTGGGGGAACTGAAATAAGCCAGGGTGAATGGGTACAAAGAAGGGTACAGACTCCCAGGCAAGCTTGCTGTCCACCCACAGGGCCATAGGCTGCCCCACCCTGTGGGTCTCCATGGGTAGAGGCCACCTTGGTCTTACTCCAGGGCGTGGTCTGGAGTATCTGGGACTGGGGGGCTTGTAAGGTATCAGACAGGAGGTTCCAGAGGAAGGGCTACGGGGTCTCAGTTGCCATACACATAGGATGTACTCAGGTCCGGGGGACTTGAGTCATGTCCAAACGTGTGACTCTGGGTCTGTGGGTGTGTCCCGGGGGCATTTGGGGGCTGTGTATGTACTTCCATGGGTGTTTCCTAGACTCCAAGTGTCTCCACATACCTGTATGCCCCTTGGAAAATGTGGATACACCCAGGGAGCATCTCAGGGGTTCCCCTTTCTCCCCAGGAAACGTGGAGGCTGTGGTTCCTATATGCTTTAGGGAATATGTGTGTGGCAGTATGTACGGGGTGTTTCGACATGGGAATCTCCAGATACCCTATGCCTGTGTGGACAGCCGGTGGCACGGATTCCACAGACCTGTGCAGTCGTCTCTGTGCGTATTGGAGGCTCTTTCTCTTTATGAGTGTTGGCGATTCCATGTGGTTGCTGTGTGTGTCTACGTGCTCGGGTGTCCGTGTGTACCAATGGCCGAGTGTGCTTCCACAGCCGGGATGGAGGCTCTGGGTGTGTCCCTGTGTGTGTCATGGTGAATCGGTACACATGTCCGTATCAGGTGGCAGTTGGGGAGGGGGCGAGGCAGCAGAGGTGACCACAGAGACACTGGCTGGCCCATTTTGTTGCTCCATCATCCCCAAATACAAGTAGAAGGGGCCGCCTGTCTTCTTTCCCTTCCCTGCCAGAGGCCCCAGACCCCTGCCAGGATGGGCCCAAGCCCCCTCCTTCTCCCACCTTGGACGGGTAGTACCTCTGCTCCCCAACACTCCCTGCTTTGCTGGACTCCACCTCAACTCCACCAAGCGACCTCCGTCCCTCCCAACCCCCCCAGCGCCACCCGCTCCCCCCGCCCTCCCCCACACACAAGTCCAGTCCAACCCAGACAAAAGCAATTACTCCTGAGGTAGGATGTGAGTGTGGGTGTTAGAAACAGAAAAAAAGGGGGGAAGGGAGGGGGAGACACACACACACACACACACACACACACACACAGAGAGAGAGGCAGGGATGGATAGCCAGAGATCCAGAGAGACAAGGACTGAGAAGAGACCAACAGTGAGAGACAGAGGGGACACACGGAAAGATGCACAGGGAGAAGCAGAACCAGAAGGTGAAAGAGACCAGAAGGGACACAGACCAGAAGGGCCACAGACCCAGAAACCAGGAGTAGAGGCAGAGGGAAGGTGCGGAGAGACCCCGCCAGAGAGACGCAGGAAACGAGACCATAGACAGACAGAAGCACCTCGGGCGAAACCCTAGGGATGAGCCCTTCCGGAGGATGCAGGGAGAGAGATGGCGGGTCAAGACAGAGGGAGGGGACAGGAGAGGAGAGAGAGAAACAGAAAGACAGAGAGAATGAGAGAGGGTGAGAGACAGAAAGGAGAAGCCAAGATGAGAGGCACAGGCAAACGGAGGCCGGTGAAAGTTGGCGAGGCCCTGGAGACTGAGCCGGCAAAGCCCGGCAGCCGCTGAAGGGGAGCCGAGGCCAAAGTCACCTCTTTCTCTCTCTCTGTCACATACACACTCAGTTTTCTCCCTAAAGGCCAGAAGAAGTCAGGGCTACCCAGGCCTTTCTCACTGTCCCCTGGACTCCTGGGAGGGGAGAGGATGGACAGACGGTCTCAGGCAGCTGCAGGGACCGGCACAGGACCACGAAGGCAGTTGGAAGCAAGACCCCTTCCCTCCCGACACCTGTCACCCTCCACACACACACACACACACACACACACACACACACACACACACGGGCACACACAGTGGGGGCCTCCAGCAGGTTCCTCACAGCCAGCAGGAGCCAGGCACAGGGAACTTCCTTCCTGCCCTACAGCTGTGCTCGCCTTCTCTGGATGCCCTCAACCCAGTTTTTTTCTTTCTCGTTACCCTCCCAGGCCCCTTGAGCCTTCACCTGTCTCCCACGACATGTTTTTATGCCCTTACACGCTCATGTTCTCTCTCTCTGCCTCTTCCTGTCTCTGCGTCCCTGCTTTCCAGTCCGACACCCCCACTCATCTGTTTCTCTTTGTCTGCTCCTGGCTGCTCCGTCTCCCTCTGTACCTCTCGGTTGCAGGGTGCTGTCTGAGCCCCCCACGTCTCTCCCACTCTACCCCCCTCTAGCATATTTCTGGACTCCCTCTCCTCAGACAATTAACTAGGCCCTCCTGTCCTCCACGTGCCCCAAGAGAAGCACAGGTAGATGGCAGCGCACGAGGTCCCGGAAGCTGTCCTGGAGTGTCTGGGAACAGAGTGGACACCTCCAGTCTTGTTTTTCTCTTGAACGCCTTTTTTCTTTCTGTCTGTCCTTGTCCCTCTCTCCCCCAACCCCCCACCACACTCCCCCCAGGCCCTGCATCTCCGTGAGGCTCTCTCTGGAGACCGAAGCTGAGACACGACCTACACACGCCCCACACACGATTCAGAGGCGATTCAGGCTCAGAAGAAAAGGAGGCAGCCAGGAAGGAATGGAGAGGCTAAAATACAGATGAAGACTAAGAAAAGGAAGAAAGAAGAAGAGAGGTGGAACCCCAGGGAGAAGAAGAGGAAAGGGACGAAGGTCGGAAGCAGAAGGCAGTGCCTGCAGGACACTCCCCCCGAAGAGGTGGGTGGCTTGTCATGATTTCCAACAAATTTGCAAAAGCTCCACTAGCCGGACTCTGAGCACTGTCCTGTGCCTGCCGGTCCTCATCCCAGAGCCCGGGGACAGGCTCCCTCTCTCTGAAATCAGAACCAGGTGGCTCCCGGGAGGGTCTATGCTTGCCACCGACAGAGGGCATTTGCCCTTTATTTCCCAGGGGACTGTCAGAAATTCCAGGGATCCTGCTAAGAAACGCAAGTCATTTTACCTCCTTCACATCTGTAAGGCCCACCCTACGGCCGCCAGACACTCCCAGTCTACAGCCACCTCCCTGCGCCCTTCCCAAAGGCAGCGAAGACAGCAAAAGGAATCCAGCAAGGCCTTGGCACCTTCCCACAGCCCTCACGTCTGCCACGTGCAGTGGAGGACACCACCGCCACCAGTCCCAGCCTACATCCTGGCTCACACAGCTGCCACCTGCAGAACACCTGCGGGTCTCGCCCCAAAGCTGTTGTACACTCACTGTCGAGAGAACTGCTGCCAGCTGCATGTCTGTGCCAGCTACCCCAAGCCACATCTGGAACAACATTAGTCCTAAAACCAAAGCCCCTTAGGTGCAGCTCAGAAGGAAGCTGAGTGGGCCTGGGTATCTGTAAAAATCCGTGGCCCATCTACTCGCTTCCGGTTCTTGCCTACACCCACCATCTCCCTTAGAGTCTTGCTTCAGGGAGAAGGTGCCCACCTTGCAGCTCAGTGTCCCCTGCCTCTTGAAGCCCTAGGTTTTCTCCAAGTCAGCTCATGAAATGCACCCACTGACACAGCCAGGACAGCCTTCCCTCGCAGCTAAGCTCCTCCTTCTGAGGCTGTGAGGACTCCCTCGGGGAGCACGGGTGTCCCGGGCCAAGGCCCTGGTGAGTACGTCTGAATCGGTCTCTACGACTCTGGGACCTGTTTCATGTGTCCTTTGTAAAAAGGTGGAAGGACAGATAGGAGGGAGAGACAAGGTGATAACACGTCCCTTCTCCTGCCCGAGTACTCAGAGGGCATCAGGCCGAGGAGATTGGAGCTGGCCATGGGAATACCAAGGCCGGCCAATATCCACTGTCTCTGATAGCAAATGAAAGCCAGTGACCCAGCCACTTCTCCCCACCTAACTAACTCCCTGGCCTCTCCCAACCCTTCAGCAGCTCCCGCATCACCTCTTCCTTCTGGACCAATACAGGTCAATCTATTCCTTGTTCCCCCAGCCCAACACCCATAGCACCTGGCCCAGACTGTTCATGTTCAAACCTGACTTCCCTGGCACCTTGGAGGTTCCAGAAGGCCTGCTTCTGGTTCAAGGCCTCATGTACCAGAAATCCCAGAAAGTGATGGTGACAGAAATAAATGGATGGAGATGAATTTATGTGTCTGTTTCCTCACTTACTGATTCACTCAATAAATACTGAACATTTATATACACTGTGCCAGGGACCGAGGAGAGATGTGTGAGGTCCCTTCCCTGTGAAGCTTATGGAGGAGACACTAAAGACATACCACTTGATCAGACGCTGTGATATGACAGTGCTCAACATGGAAGACGGGCACAGTCCAGCCCAGGGGTCAGGGAAGACTGCTTGGAGTGGGGGAACCTTAGAAGGAGAGCAGAGGGAGGTGGCAGGTGAACCCAGATAAGAGTGGAGAAAAGAGCCTGGCATGGCTGGGAGGTGAGTCAGAGGAAGGGCCTGAGGGAGGAAGGGAGGGCGCCACACCTCAGCAAAGCAACAGAGGCATCCCCACCCCTGGGGCCAAGAGAGGGGCTCAGATATCTGGAGGCTCTAGTTCCCACAAGCAGCACAGAGGAGGTCTCCAGACACCAGTATGGCCATACAGGAAAGCCAGTAGAGAGGGGACAATGCTGGTTGTAACTGTATAACACAATAACATACCCAAAAGAGTGTGGGCTCCTATAAAGATGTCTTTCAGGAGGTTGAATTTTTCCCTGAGCCACTGAGTTTGGCAACAGATTGTACAGACAGTTTACAAACTCTACCAGGAAAATATCTTTCTACTGTATAACTGTCTCTAGTCTTGTAGAAAATTCTACAGGTAGCCTCCATGTTATCTAACTTGTTCCTCACTAGGCTTAGCAGAGTTAGTGCTAAATCAGACTTCAGGCTCAGCACCAGGGAAGCTGAGGCAGGAGGATTGCTGTGAGTTCAAGGCCAGCCTGGGCTACATGATGAGTTCAGGACCAGCCTGGATTATAAAGCAAGACTCTGTCTCAAGACAAAACAAAACAAAAACAAATACATCGGACTTCCGGTGTTCTCCCAAATCAAATTCACTCCCAAAGCATAGATTTGCCACACTGTGGAGTTTTCAAAAACTATAGTAGCGTGCTAAGTGATCTTTAGCAAGGTGCCTTCCTTCTCTGCTCCTCAGTTCCCTTCTCATAACAAGTGACTAGCACCCACTTTTTACAGGGCTGCAGTGAGGATTAAAAGCAATGTATCCAGAAGAGGCCACAGATGGCCCCCAAGAAGCATTAGTTTCTTCATGGAGATGTATGAGCCCTGAGTTGCATGTTAGCAATTCCATCATGCATATATCCAACATAAACCTCAGAGAGTTAATGAACAGCAATTTAAAGACAAAGAATTCAAATTATAGACCTGGCTTCAACCCCTACCAATTTTGAAACATAATTAAAGCCCTCTGTTACTTTGCCCAATTTTCTCCTCAAAGCCAGTCTGTAGCTACAAAATTAAAACTGCAATTTTGAAAACTCCTAGACTCACTTTTTAACCTCAAGGGTATCAGAGGACATGAGAATTCTTGGAAAAGCTACAGCGCTGGCTCCCTTTTGCACACTAGAGATTGGATATATCTTCTAACTAATATGCCTATGTTCCCTGCCAACAAGAATAAACATGAATAAACATAGAGAGTCTGTAAATATTCTCAAGATTTTTTTGCTTTTGTTTTTCCTGGAACTGGGGATCAAGCCCAGAGCCTTCACACTGAGCTATACACCATCTTTGTTTGATTTTGAGATAAGGTCTTGCTGAACTGAGTTGCTCAGGTTGGGCTCCAACTTGTGATCCTCCTGTCTCAGCCTTCCATTGTACTGGGATTGCAGGCCTGCACCCCCAGCCCAGTTTTAAACTGTAATACAGTTTGGTAGATATGTGTTTTCCTGGAAAGAGGCATATACAGCTACAAATCTAGACATCTTTGGACCAAAAATTGCCTCAAAGTGTGGTTTGTACCATAAGGTGAATATTAAAAATTTACATTGGTTGCCAAATTTTAAAAATTGGGAGGCTTCACATAAAAATTTCTGGCTTCTCCTAGAAAATACCAAAATTGGCAAGTCAGGATTGCTTCTGTGCATGAGCACAGTCAGTAAAGATAAAAAGAAAAAATAATTTCCTTCTGCCTGGCTCCGAACACACCAGGTGGCAAATCCTGGGCTACAGGGCCTTGGCATGCTAGGCCAGCACTCTACCACTAAGTACACGCTGATCCTTTTTTATTTTGGGGCAGAGTTTCTTTAAATTGCCCTGGATGGCCTCAAATTTGCAATCCTCCTGTCTCAATCTCTAGAGTACCTAGGATTACAAGTATGCACCACTGTGCCTGGTTCCTCTGCTTCTCACAGTGAGTTTGTGATTCCTCCAGGAAAGGATTCCAGCTTAGGAGGCCTATGAGGATAATGGGCAGCCTCCCCAGGATCCTGAGACCTGGAGGTTAAACCAGTATCCCCAGAATTTTTTTTTTTTTTGGCACTAGGGACCAGTTTATTTGAAAACCATTCTCCAAAGAATAGGAATGGAAGGTGTACTTGTAAGGCAGCAGATTGTTGGAGGATAGCTTTGAAATGCTAAGTAGACTCCAGAGAGGAACAGGAAGTGAAGTTCTACCTCTTATGATGTCAGCAGCGGCATTAGAACCTACAGAAGCGCACTACAGGAGGTGGATCTTCGGGAGCTGTTCATTTCCGGCTCAGCCCTAGTCTGACCCAGCTGATCCAGTCCTTCCAAAGTGATGGCTCAGTACCAGTTTGTGGCCTGGGGTTTGGGGACCCTTGGATTAAGCCATTTTGCTTAGAATATGGTTGGCCATCAGGACCTCACTAAGCTCGGTGGAGCCAACCCCAAGGTCCACTGGACTACAAGGAGGCACCTCACAAATCCTTCTTTGTTCAAGGAAAAGTTTCCAGCCATATATTGAGCTTCTACTTCTACATGTTTTCGAGAGTAACTTCATTCACCTTCACAAAACCTCCATGTGCCCAGGATCCCGGAGCCACCTGCCTGTCCTTCCTGTACCTCCTCTGGTCCACAGCACAGCTCTTAAAGTAGGATCTGTCATCATTCTCGTTTTTTATGAGAAAATTAAGAGGCCAACTCCCTCGCAGGTGGGAAGATCTGACCCCAGAATTGTGTGAATCACCAGAGTTATCCCCGTGGCTCTTCTATTGCCCCCTAATATTCAACTGAAGTAACACCCATGGTCACCAACAGCCATCACCACTGGTTTGGCCAGAAAGTCACAGTAATGAATGGAGGAAGAAAACAAACGATTCAGACATTAACTTCTAAGGAGAAAGGGGTAGCGCGACGAGGGTGGTGACACCTGGGAATGAGGACTAGGAAGCAGAAGTATCTGGGAGGAAACAGGACCCCCCCCCCCCAAAGACAGCAATAAGCAAAACTCTAAGCTGAGGCCCTTACCTCTTGGTCAGACACAGTGGAGCTAGTACATTCAGACCACCAACCCCGTCCAGCCGAGAACCTGCAAAGAGAGAATGAACTCAAGGTCACAAGGAACTGGTGTCTGCCTCACGCAGGTGATGCACCCCTCCAGCACACGAACCCTCACGAACCCTCTTCCTGTCTCACCATCAAAAGTTGCAAGTTGGAGACCTGTTGAGGCAGGTGCCTGGGACTCAGGTCCTGCTGGCCACTTGTTGCCTTCAGTGATCATTTCTGGCCTCTGAGCCTCAGTGTCCCCATTCTCATAATGGGCATACTGGTGCCTGTCCTTGTGGAATATCTGTTTTCCCCATCAAACAGGAAGGTCCTTAAAGGGCAGGAACTGTGTCTTGTAGCCTTAGTGTTTGGCAGAGGGCCTGGCAAATTTGAGGTGCTCTGTAAGTACATAATAGATGATTGAATGAACACATGCATGGATGGATTAATTAATTAGCAAGCTGTGTATCTCAAAGGACTACCAGGAGGACCGAACGAGGAGGAAATTTGAAAGGGTTTCTCAATATAGGTGCTTTGGAGAGACGAAAATCAAAGTCATTATGATGATATTGGTGATGATATTTATGATGATATTTGATCTTTGTCAATTAATTTATTCATTGACTCATTTAATAAATATTGAACCTTTTCTAAGGTGGCTCGAAACCAAGAGCAAGGGCAGAGCCGTGGGTTAGATCAGGTCTCTTGTGCTGTCTACTTGGGGGTTCATAAGCAAGTTGGGGAGACAGAATAAAGACACAGATGGGTAGGCAGAGCATGGGGCAGGAATCCTGGAGGAGTCCAGGTAAGAGTTAAGGAGGAAGTGTCATCGCAGCCAACCTGGAAGAAAAGCTACCAAGGAGCCAGGTGGAATAAAAGATTGTGCAAGACCCTCACTGCCTAAAGCCCATCAACAGAGGGGAGGAAGATGAGACCTTGACTGTTACACAGGCTGCGCCCCAAAAGGTCGCAAGTGCCTGATTGAGCCGTTGGAGCCTCATCAGAGATGGGGCAGGACACAACGCAGCTCGTCTCTGGCAAAGTTCCTCCAAGTGCTGCGCACAGAAGGAAAGGACCGAGGAGTAGAGAGTCCGAGGGAAACTCATCCCCAGGAAGTGTCATGAGCCTCTCCACAGCCCAACAGGGTTGACGCTCTCGCTTTACAGATGCGGTAGGTGAAGGTGCAGGGGACACGACCCACCCAGGACCGTGTACAGCTCTGTGAGGAGCAGAGCCATCTGCCTCCTACTGACACCTGGTTTCCCGCTTCCCAGGAACTCAGTTTCTTGGAAAAGTTGCTTGAACCCACCTAAGGACCACTGCTGGCCACAAACCATGGGACAGGAAAACGTCCCAAAGGAGACAGGATTACAGGAAACCCTCCCGCTGGACCCATACCAATGGTGGGTGACAGTTCAGAGAGGCATAGCCCAGTGGCCAAGGCCACAAAGCCAGGCGTCCAGCCCCCTCTGATACCTGTATGTCCCCACCGGGAGAAAGGGAGGGGCAGGACTGGCTACGGAAGTCAGTGTTTGGTAGATAACTTTTCCATCCCGTGGCAGACTTGTGGCACCGATGAGAGCACAAGACCCAGGATCAACTAAGGATGCGTGGAATTAGGCGAGTTCAGGAGGGGAAAGGAGAAACAGAAGGTGACAGACAGAGGTGAAGGGCAGAGAGGAAGAAAGTGAGGATGAGATGGAGAGACAGCAGGACTGAACAGGCAGAGAAAACAGAGGGAAAGAACAGGGAGGTAAATGGAGCCTGGGTCCCCCAACCCCCTGCTCCCCTCTTTCTCCCTGGGCCTCCAACCTCAGTGCAGAAGGGGATCAGGACCCTGGCCCCTAGGGCAAGGGAGGGGCTGGGGTTGCTCCCCCAGAGGGGCTGCTCCCCCGCCCCCCACCCCCAGCTAATCAGCGGCTGTCATCTCCACGGTGAGGTCTTGGTTAAGGAGATTTAGGGCCGGGATCAATAGGAAATTTAAAAATCGATGCAGCGCGCAGGGCAAAATCGATGGCGTTTAATCGCCTTGCCGATTCCCAGTCAAAACAATTAGCCGCGCTGAGTGTTGAACACGGTGGCGACACGGCATTAACCGTCAATATCGGTGTAAGTGATGGCGGGGCGGACGGGAATCCCCAGTCTCAGAGGGGCCGGAAGCTGGGCAGCGCCTTAAGGCTGGGGTCTTTCCCCCAGGTAGCACCCCATATTGGAACTCCCACCCCCAGCAGGGCCCAATGTGTCCTCCTGGCTTCTGCCACCTTTGATCCATGGACAAGAGGACCCTGATCAGCCTGCCTCTGACACCTCCCATCCCCCCCCAGGCCCCAGCACCCCATGTGACAGCGGGGGGGAAGGGGAGACCCCCTCCCAGGTGACCACCATCTCCCATAGGGCTGAAGCTGCGTTCCACCAGCACCTCGAGACTGGAAACTTAAGAACTCTGCTGCCTTCTCCCCACTTTACAGATGAGCACTGGGAGGAGGACAGAGAGACCAGGCGCAGGGAGAGGAGGAGACAGGATTGGGACTGCAGGTGTCAGACGCCAAAGCCTTGTCCCTTGCAGCTGTCCCATGGGACAGGTGGATTCTGATGTTCACAGAGTCCTCCCAGCCAGTATGTGTAAGGGTTCGTTGTGTCCTGGGGTTGGTCTGCCACCTGCCTGCCAGATGGTGAGCTACTGAAGGGTAGGTGGGTCCTGGCTCTTCCGGGGGCCCCAGCATCACCTAGCACAAGTTATGACTATTGGAACTTGATACAGGCCTGAAGGTGATGGTGCCACTTGCTCCCACAGACACCCCCCGTCCACGTGCACTCCCACGGAGGGAGCACCCTTGGATACCACAGTAGCCTTAGTGAGGGCTGCCAGGGTTGCCTAGCACTGGCTATGCACCAGACGTGCTCTGAATGCTCCGCAGGTAGGGTCTCTCAAATTCTCTAAACTTCTGGTAAGTACTATCCCCATGATAGTGCTGAGGACACGGCGGCTCAGAGAGGTAAAGGCACTTACCCAAGGTCACACAGGCAAGACAGGCAGCCTGTCTGACTGGATCTGGACACAGAGTTATCAAGATCTAATAACTTCGAGCTTGATGCAAGGAGTGGGCAGGAGAGTTGGAATCCAGAGGCCCAGGGGTGCCCACATGGGGCTGGGAGGCTGTCACTTCTAGGTTCCTGTGGGGAGGGCAGAGGTGGCCACCTGCTCCCTGGTGCGGAAGAGTAGAAGGGAATGTGTGGGCAGGGGAGGAGGACCACAGGATGAGCGGGGGATTGATCTGACAGGGTCCTAATCAAATGGTCAATATTGCTGACCCGACCACTTAACCTATTGATAAGCTGGCAAAGATGGAGCAGGCAGTGAGGAAGGCAGCAGGTGGGATGGGGAGAGCCTGAGGTGGCAAAGCTCAGGGCCTGGAAGAAGGGGGTCTCTGCAGGCACCCCTGCTTTCCCTCCGGTGAGGCGCAAGCCTTCCTCCCCGGGGGACTTCCTTGACTGGGCTGCGTTTCCTGCCCAGGGCTCCTGTAGAGCCCTATTGAGGAAGGCCGGGAGCTGTCCAGCACCTGAGCCTCTCCCAGCTCCCCTCCCAAGTGCCTTAGCTGGTCACCCACCGAAGAGACCAGGCCCGAGCCTCAGTATGCTCATCTCATAACTGGGAATAATTACAGTCAGGAAAGCTGAGAAACAGCACAACCTTGACTGGCATTTGGCATAATAACCGATGGCACAAATAGCCACTCAAAGGAATATCGTGGAGCTGGGGAAAATATGCATGAAATAAATTCATTGTCAAGTATGTAGGCTATAATTCCATTTTTGCAAGTATATTCCCCCTCTCTCCGACCCCCCTCAAAAAAAGCTAGCAACATCAAAAAAAATTTAGAGCGGAAATTAAACCCCTGCACTTAGATCCCAGGCATCTGAATTTTAGTGAGTTCTTTGAAAACTCATAGGCAGGCTCCTGTTTGAGACAAGGTCATGTGGATGGAAAGATATCAAGAAGTTCTTAAGTTTATTTTTTCACTTCACTGGATTATAATGACAGTTTTTCTCATCTCCTTGACTTTTTTTTTTTTTTTTTTTGAGACAGGATCTTGCTCTGTAAGTCCAGGCTTGTCTTGAACTCACTATGTAACCCAGACTGGCCTCAAACTCACGGCGATCCTCCTGCCTCAGCCTCCTGAGTGCTAGGTTTATAGGCAAGTGCCAGCATGCCTGGCTAATTTGTTTTATGTGGTGCTGGGGAAACCAAACCCAATGCTAGGCACATGCTAGGCAAGTGCTCTAATTACTGAGCTATGTCCCAGGCCTTCCAATGAACACACACCACACTATTTGTTCTCGCATTTGGAACTGTAAGGCTATCTTGGGCCTGGAACCACATGCCTATATGTCCAGGACTCAGGAGGCTGAAGCAGGAGGATTGTCTTGAGTTTGAGGCCGGTCTTGGCTACTACATAGTGCGACCCTGTCTCAAGACAACAAAAAACAACAACAACAACAACAACAAAAGTGGGGCCAGTGAACACTACATCCGCTGGACTGTGGCCAGGCAGTTGGGCTTACACAGCTACTGGCATGCCAGGCTTGGCTTAGGTCCCCCCTTACATCCAAGTCCAGCATTGTTCAGCGCCCTGAGGAATAAGTGAATTCGAAGTCTGGTGAATGAAGAAAAGCTGGCTTCTGTGGTGTCTGCTCTCAGTAAGCAGGCAGGGTAGGACCAAGTGGAATTCTGTCCCCTTCCCTCTTCAGAAACATGGCTGAAGGATTACAGTCTGGAAGAAGAGTTGGAGGGAAAGGAGAGACTCAGAAGAAGGGAAGGAAGTTTCCCGGTTACTCTGCTGGTTACCACAGTGCCTCAACCAGGAGCTGGAGCTCCCACCACTGAACTGCAGGCAGAGAAAGCCTGGGAGAGGTAGGCAGGAAGGCTGGTGAGGCATGCACTCCTGTAGGGTGGAAGACCATGGTGGTTACACACTGGCTCCACTGCCCCTTTGCTGTGTGACCTGGGCAAGTCACTCCACCTCTCTGAGCCCCCGTGTGCTCCAACATAACACGAGAACAGTAACACACTTGCCTCATCGTGTTAGTGTGAGATGTCAACAAGACGACGCTTATACGGAATTTAGCAGAGGGCCTGACACAGAGAGAAGGGCAAGCGATTGACAGAATAGCGATTAACCACACACTCCATATGTGGGTATGATGTAGAGATGGGGCAAGGGAAGGGAGAAGGTGTATTTTGGTAATCTGAGAAAATGAGCAAAAGTCATGAAGACACATGGCCAAGTACCTTTCTTCCTTCCTTTCATATGCATTTCCTGAGTCCAATTCTAAGCCAGCCTCTCTGCTGGACTCTACAAACCAGATCCAAACATGAATGGGAAGGGGGAATTAAGGATGGCTGGGGCCAGTCCTTTGTCTCTGAGAGCTGCTGCTTCAGTGGCCCCCAACCTGTCCCTTGAGGCTTCTGCTGAAGGGTGAGATGGGCCCCCTACCCCCAGTTGGACTGGCGCACTGCTTCAGGTGTGTGTGTGTGAGCCTGCATGCACACACACGCACACATTACAGTAGTAAGCTCTGCACAGACGGTTATGTTCACCTTTGTAATTCACAGCAGAGAGCACCAGGACTGACACTCTGGGGACACTCTATGCTCACTTTTTTTCCCCCTCCATTTTTTTTTAATGGACAAAAAAGTTCAAAGCACCCAGCACAATGCCTACCACCTGGCAGGTACTCAATAAATAGCAGCTATTATTAGTGTCATCAGAACACGTGCGATTGCTCTTTATCCCCATAAAAACCTGATTTTTGCCGACGAGGAAACTCGAGGCATAAAGGGAGAGATGCGAGTTACCCACGGCCACGCAGCGGAGACTCAAAGCCAGGTGCGACCGACTCCTCAGCCCGTGATCTCCCCTCCTTCGTGGCTGGGGGTCAGGGGCCAGCTGGGAGATTCTGGGGGTGAAGGGAATGAAGGACCAGCCCAGCAAACAGATGTGTGGCACAGGTGAGGACGACAGGAGAGAGCTGGGTGTTGAGGGAGACGGGGACACAGGAAGGGAGCACACAGGCCCAGGATGATGGACTTGAAGTCCGGTTTCCTTTGAAGCAGAAAGTGGACTGATTTCTCAATGTCCCCTCGTGACGCTAGCCCCCGGAAATGTGAGCTCCCTCACCCCATCTGGCATAGTAAACATCCTCCACCCTTGCACTGGGCAAACCGGGATGACGGGCTCTGGTTCCAATTCATTTGACAAACAAGCACTGAACAGTTAAGTGTGCCCTGTGCTGGGGACTGGAGTAGAACCACAACAAGCAGACGTCCTGCCTTTGTGGGGTGGACCTTCCGATGCCAGACAAAACACAGCAGACAAGAAAATATATTTAAGAGCTAAGAAGGAAAATAAAGTAGGTAGGAGTGGCTTAGAAGATGATATTATTACAAGCTGGGGGACCAGAAAAGGCCTGTCAGGGAAGCAGCATCCCAAAAGAAGTGTGAAAGTGACAGCTTTCCTGGCAAAGGACACTGTGCAAAGGCCCTGAAGCAGGAACAAGGTTTAAGGAACAACAAGATGGTAAGTGACTTAACTTTCGCAGATAGGAATAAAAGTTAAACGAACGGGTGCTGTGGCCACAGCTCAGTGGTTAAAGCACTTGCCTAGTGTGTGCAAGACCCTGGGTTTGATTCCCCAGCACCCCATTAAAAAAAATATCCAGGTGTGGTGGCACATACTTGTGATCCCAGAGCTTGGGAGGCTAAAGCAAGAGGACTGCCATGAGTTTGAGGCCAGCCTGAGCTATGTAGTGAGTTCAAGATCAACTCTGGACTTCGAAGTGAGGCCCTGTCCCTCCCCCCACCCCCATAAAAGTTGCATAGACAGGCACCAGCTCATACAGGCCTTGTAAGCCAAGAAGGATGTTGCTCCAAGTGTGAGGAAGGACAGGCCATCTTGCTTATTGTGACAGGTGAGGGTTGTTCTCACCTTCAAAACCCAGCCTCCACTTTCATCCCTTTCCACATTCCCTGTGGGGCCTTCTGACCTACTCATTCTCCAAGAACAAACCCGAAGAGCCTTTGATAAACCCTGAGAGTTGCTGACAGGGCTTTGTCAGGGTCAGCTTCCCCAGAACGGAAGATAGGCTGGGGTCTGACTCATCTGATGATCTGGCACCCAGCTCAGGCCTGGCCAGCAGGCCTCAGGAGTCTTAGGTATCGGTAGCTGATAAGGGGAACTATGACCCCTGTCCCCCAGCCCCTAGAAAAATCTCCATTTGTGGGTATATTATAGCTCGTCAACTCTTGTCAGCAGCCAAGAGATGGGACCGGGAGCAAGGGAAGGCACTTCCTGACACCACCCTGGTTAGGGCTTGTGCCGGTTGGACAGGCATGGCAGGACCTCAGGACTGTGACCTGCTCACCTGATCCCTTCCTCCAGGGTCTTTCCATTCTCAACTCTCCCCTGCCCCAAGTTCTGATGGATTCCTATCTGCCTTACCCTATATGGTCTCTCCTTGGAATTTTTCCATGACTATGTGACCCCTGGGACATAAATTCGGAGCTTCCTAAGCCCTTCCTAATCACTCCAAGATTTCCTCCTCCTACTCCTAATAGTGATCATAGGCTCCACACAGTTTTTGGGACAGTCTACACTCGCTGACACCTTCACGGCTGAGTACCTCTGTGTGGAAAGCCTTTGGCTTCCCCTGCAACCTACTCACCTTCCTCCAAAGATCCTCCTCTGCAAAGCCTCCTGGACCACCTCTCAGTGTTACCCAAGTGCCTTTTGTGCGCCTCCACCAGAGCCCAAGCCTGAGTCCAGGCCCAGGGACCCCATTTCCCACCTGACGACATGCTAGAGGAGTTTTCTAGGGAAACAGATACGGCACAGCAGGGTAAGGAAGGGGGCATCCGAGTCCTGCATTATTTATGCTTGGGTGGCCTTGGTGGATTTCGGGAGGGAGATGTGTGCACATTTAGAATCTCTGTGTGTGTGTCTAACACTCAGTTTAAATGTCATTTCCTCGGAGGGGTTACCTCTGACCCACCAATCTAAACCAAGCTCCCCATGATCCCCCCACAGTCCCTCGTTCCTCTCCTTCCCATCACTCTTTATACCTAGCTATACACTAAGGTCCCACCAGCACCAAAGGCTCAGCGCTCTCAGAGAGCGAGATACAAGTCCGTCCCAAAGAACAATGTTCCCCCAGCCTCTAAGACAGCACCGGGCTCATACAGAGAGGCTCAGGCTCCTTAATGAGGAAATTGGTCACATAAACATTTTCAAACTCGGCATCTTCATTTCACTTGAAGTGATATAGCTGGACTGGGGAATATTTGTAGCTGTGACTCAGGGTGGATCTCCTCCAATCACCCAGAGTGGTTTCTCAGCGGGACCTCTGAACGCGGTCAGTGTCCACTTGTGGGCATGAAGGCCTGGAAGCCGCCATGTTTTGGTATCTGTTTTTGTACATTTTCTGTTGAAAAAAAAATCTCCACATGAGGCATACCCTGGTGTTACGTATTTGTCTTGCCCTGTAGCGTCTCCGCACTTGTGTGCCTGCACAGATATCTGGGTCTTCCTACCTGGGCATGTGTGCTTGTCCTGGTTTCCAAATCTGGTGCCTCCATTTCAGCACCTCTGTAGACACACATGCAAACGTCGGTGTGGATCTGTAGGCTTTGGTACCTATGCATTTTCTAAGAGAATCTCTGACCACAGGCCTAAGTCCCTGGGTCTCAGGGTCCATGGGTACCCATGTATGTTTGTCATATGTTTCAGAATCTATTTAAGAATCACTGCATACATCTTCATGCATATCTATTTTAGTATTTGTATATCTGTTCAAGACTTACGTGGCCACTCTAATTAGGAGAGTGTGCTATGCCTGTGTGCGCTCTGCATGTGTCCAGGAGTGACACGGGCACATGGATACCTGGTGTGTCTCTCTTCCCCTGGCTGCTGCTGCCTTCCCAGCCTGGATAAGTACCTCTTCTCTATCTCCTTCTCACACCCACCCATACTCATATGCGCTGTGCGGATAGGGAGGGGGCCGAGGTGTCAGCAAGATCCTGTGTCACAAGGTTAATTTCTCCGCAGCCAGGCAGGCTGGGCCCTGAGGGGAGTGGTGGGGGAGGGGCGGGTCCCCACAGCCCCTCTGATAAATATGTATTTGGGGCTGCTGTGCTCAAAGGTCATGGGGGGGAGAAGGAGGAGGAGGGGTGGTCTGCACTGTGCAGGGCTGTTGGGTCCCAGCCAAGCTTAGCATGGGTTGTGTGACCCCCCCTCCAGAGGGACAAGGAGATTCAGAAAGATACCCCCTTCATCCTGATCTGGCTCACCCCACCCACGGCCACGCTCAGAGGGAGACGCTGTTGTGGACACACAAATATTCAAACTCTGGAGCCGGCAAGCACACAAGCCCACGCCCCTGGTATCCAGACAGTGGCTCAAACGAATGCACAAAGACAGCCTCGTGGGCCACCAGATGCACAGACAGCTGAGAGTCCAAAGTTAAACCCATTGCCTTTCCCCAATCCCAGCCTTCACCCCAACGCCAATATGCTTATATACATACATACATATGTATCTAAGTATGCACACAAAAGTGCATAGCATAGCAGCACAGCATCTCACAATGGGAAATGTCCCTTCACACTCAACACACATACACACGGTCACAGGGGTGCACAGGACCTAATGAGAAAGGTCCCTGAGCACGTTAGGGCTGGGCAACACACACACAAACAAGGACGCATAAGAAGCATGTCAAAGACACAAAGTTCTACAGAGATACATGTAAACTGACAACTGCAGGTGAACGTACAATACACGGGCACAAACACACACACACACTCACACATACAAAGACCCCAAGACACTTATCCGAGGCAAGATGTGTGTTGGAGCCAGGCTGGAGAACCCACCCTGCCGCAACACAGCCCGCTCCGGCCCTGTCCCCACCAAGGTGAGAGTGCCGCCTGGTCTCTGGTCTGTGGCCCTCCAGCCAGATTCAGCCAAACGCGCCATCATTTGTCCAGCTCTGAGTCACATCAATTGTCGAGCCTCCCCTCCTCGCTGACCAGCCATCTCGGCCATCGGCGGCCTCGGCCATTAACTGGCTCCTGCCTTTGGCCTGTATTTGTTGAATCTTCCTTACCTGGAAGAACCATCCAGATCAATGGAACCTTTTCAGAGTCTGCCTGACCCTTTCCTCATGGAAGTCGGATGTACCCTGTTGTGTGACCCTCGGCCCATTCCTCAGGACGACCCCCCTCCTCGGCACACTGCTCAGGCTGTCTTTCTTCAATGACTGCTAGTCTCAGTGGTTCTGGTGAATTTCCAGGCTGTTTATGTTTGAGTATGTGTGTATACGTCTGCTTGTAGATATGGGTGTATGGGTGGTAGGTAGCTATATCTGTGCTTTAAGTCAAAAAGAGAGAGAGAGTGTGTGTGTGTGTGTGTGTGAGAGAGAGAGAGAATGAATAAGGGGTTAGGATGTCAGCAGCTGTGCTTAAAGTCAAAGAGTGCCCAAGTGTATGGTTGTGCATATGGGCCAGCAGAATAGCAGGGGTGTGTGTGCTTTACATGGGTAGGCATGCATGTGTGTGTAAGCACACACACTATAATGCAGAAGTGATTTGGTGGGTGGGTTGGGGCTAGTGGGGGGACTTGCGGGGCTGACTCTGTCTTGAGCATGGGGGACAGTGTAGTACGGCATCGGTTTCTCAAGCATTTGTGAGCAAGTGGAGTATGTCTCTCAGACCCCATCGCCTATGTTTGTGAAAGTGACAGATGCTGCCTCCCTGGCCTCACTGCAGCGGATTAAGTCTGTGAATGCCACATGAGTCTGCACCCCGGGTGGGGGAGGGTCCCTAGCCTGCCCTTACACTTGCGTGTGTGGGCCACAGCTCCGAACAACATAGGATCCTGGGGGTGAGGACTAAGCACTGTCCTTGTTGGCTTCTGTGAAGGAAATTCTGAACACACACCAGGATAAAGGTCCCCAGTTATGTGCTCACATGAGCACATACTTGTTCACACTAGCCTATGTTGTCTAAGAAACAGTGTCATGAAATGTATATATGTGTGATTAAGGGCATGAAAGCTCCAAGCCACCAGCCAGATCAGCTCCAAGCTTCTCTGAGCAGCATCCAAGGCTCCATAAATGGGGCCAGACCACACAAGGCGAACATCTACTCCCAGAGCCATGACCCTGACCTGGGCTGCTTTCCCTCTCTTCCCTAAGCCACCCTGGTGCCCAACCTGCACTCTCCCTCAATGCTTGAGCATCCTTAAAGACCCACCTCTCTGACTAAACCCATACTCCTTCTCCAGATTCCTAGGAACCCAGAATCTTCCTTTGTGCTCATAATCCAGTACCCAGAATCTTGTCTAAGGCTGAGGTTGGTTCAGTTCAAGTCTGGGCCCAAGTCAGTCAACAATTTTTTGCCCAACAATGATATCCAGGCAAAGGGGGATCAGGCTACCACTGACTGATTACCTCAGGGAACTTAGTGTACTTTATTCATTCATACCACTCAATAAATACATACTAGATTCAAGGACTTTGTGGAGGTGGGGCACCACCTCTAACTTCTCTGAATGTGTCAGGGACAGGCTAGTTGCCCAACCCAAGAATTGAATGAAACTGGGAAGGTAGAAGAGTGAGGGAAAATTCACATGCTTCTCAAAACCATCACACACTTTGGAGGCGGCATGACATCTGAGGAGGTGTCATGGGACTAACCAGGAAGAGGTGGGGGCCTATGAGTGTCTCCATTTTACCATGCTCATCCCAAGCCATCAGTGACAGAGAAGGCTCATCCCTGTTCCCTTGCAAGCTTCTCTTTCAGAATACAAAGCAGGACCCAGGTCCTCAAAGCTCTCGCTGAGCCACATAAGGTATCCATCCGCCTGAGAAGTCCTGGGAGACAGGTCTGTGAATGGGCTTCTGAGGGGACAGGGAGGACGTCAGGAAGGGGTCAGAGCCAGTGAGAGGAAATGGTGTTGGGACAGCTAAGGGGAACAGGATGGACTCTAAGGACAAAGTCCAGCACCACAGTGGGTGCTTACACGCTCAGCAAATAACATGGATCTTGGAATCCTCTTTTGTACAATGGGTACCATCTGGGCCTCTGTAAGAAGTGGGATGTGTAAGGGATGTCACCATCATTATGATTATTATTAGGTCAGGAGGCACTGGGCCCCAGGATAAAATGGTGAGTGATATTTTTGGAAGAATAGACCCCAGTCTGAGGAGATGCCACACCTACTCTCTCTCTTCTAACAATTATCACCTATTTCCACGCTGCAAAATCCTAGAAATTCTCCAGGACACGTCAGATAAGGAAACCGTTCCCTTGCTACCATCGATGTCCAAGCAGCCCCTGGCATAGCCATCTGTCTCCTACTCTTCATTGGATCATTCCCCTACATGCCACCATCATGCACCAAGGCTATGATAAGCTCTCCTCAGTGGGGTGCTGAGGTTGGGACCCCTGCTTCGCTGTCACTGTCATAGAAGAAGAGGTTCTGGCCTATAAACTTTGCATGCAAAGGTGGAATATGTAGGAACCAGGTGGGAGGTGGCCCGCAGTAGCTACTGATAGATCCACTGGAAAAGAAATCTGGATGGCATGCTGTCTAGAATCTACAGACTAACAACTTCTATTACCAATGCAACATGAGTACAGTTATGTGCGTGAGTACATGTGTGCACACACAAACACACGCTCATCCTGTGGCTGTCTCCATTCTTTTCTACCATGGTCCAGCCACAGATAGCTTTTATTTTCCTCAGAAAGATTGGCAGACAGAAGTGAGGGCTACCACAAGGCCCCAGGATGGCACTGTCACCTACCCAACGGTCAGCCAGCAGACTTAGGAAAATGACAGGATGGCTGGGCCTCTGTCCAGCACGACCTATAAATCAGGGCGCAAACATGGAATCCTGTTCCTAGCAACTGGAGATACTTCCTATGGGCCTGAATGGCTTTCCTCCTTGCTGGTCAGCCACCACTAACGTGGGACTTTTTTTTTTTTTTTTTTTTTTTTTTTTACTATGAAAGAGCCAAGCAGAGGCTTTGGTGGAGCCGGGGAGATCTCTTTCTGGTGGTGTTTTCTTGAACCTAGCTTCAAGGTTGCTATGCAGGCATGACGTCCAGCCCACCCAAACAGTGCAACCTCGACGCATTCACGCATCCCCCCATACTCCACGCAGACCCTGTCTCGCAACCCCTCAGACCCTGCTAGCACAGATGCACGTAGATCCCTAACAATACCACCACCACCAACAGCTCCAAGCAGAAATGGCACTTGCACATATGTGACTTTCTTTGATGTTCGCTCCTGTGTACATGCGCTGTGTTCAGACCCAGTACCCATACACAGAGCTTCCAAGTGTGCTGCACATAAGAGGATCACGTGTCCACCACTGATGCCAGACTTGGCACACGGACCTGCACACGCGTGGACGATTCCACGAGCAGAGCGGGAGGGCCTCCTGAGTGTGTACACGGCAAGTGGTACCTCAACGGTGGGACAAGGGAGAAACCAGCACAAATTTATCCGCTGACTCTCACGTATGGTGGGGACCCCGGGACCCCAACCCTCACCCCACCAAAAGCATGTCACGATGCTGTGCCTTTGGCTCCTCACTCTGCCAACGCTCCCAACCCCTGCACACAGTTAGCCCTTTCTGAATACGCACATGCAGGCCTCACACACACACACACACACACACACACACACACACACGCATGCACACACATGCACACGGCCGCATGACCATACACACCTGTCCCCCACTGTGCGCTGACTCCACATCCCCCCCTCATACCCTGGGGGGTGGGGTAGGGAGACAAATTTGCCTGACAGGATGGCAGAAGGCCGAAAGCTACTGAGTTAAGTGGCTGACTGGGTCTACTACAAATCCAGGACCTAGTCCCGAGTTCTGCAGGCCCCAGGATGGAGGAAGAAAGTGGGGAGTGGTCATAAGGACAGCAGTCTTATATTGGGTTCTGCTACCTGGGCCTCGGAAGCTCTAAGGACCTCTCAAATAGATCCCCCCAATTTCCTCTCCTTTTCCCTTCCACTAGCCATCCGTGCCATTCTCTCCGTGTCCACACCCTTCCCTCTCAGTGGGGCTGAGTCCACAGCCATGAACCCTCACTTGAAGACCTTCCCCTCCCCCTCCACACCCCAGTGAGCATCCAGCAGGACTTCTCTAGAGGCCAGAAGAGAACAGAGGGTCGCACCAAGACCCCTGTGTGGGAGGGAGAAAAAGGTGGAAATACGTGGGATTTCGGAACAGAGGTTAGGCCCCAGTGAGAAGTTAGGGGGTTCCAGCCTTGGCTCCGCGCCCCTCTCCCTGGCACCCCGTCCACTGCTGATGCTGCAAAAGGGATGAATAAATGAAACTGAGGGAGGGGTGGAGAGGACCCGTGACAGGGGGACGAGTGGCAGGGCAGAAAGAATGAAAGAGAAGGGGAAAGGGGAAGAGAAAAAAGAGGAAAAGAAAGAAAGCCGGTGAGGAGAAAGGAGGAAGAAAAAGAAGCCCAACGAGAAGGGGAAGGGGAAGGCTTTTAGTGAAAAGAGAAAGAGCGAAACTGGAAAACAGGGAGAAAGAGAAACGAATAAAGGAGCCGCAGGAAAGGGAGCCTAGAAAGGACACGAGGAGGGGCAGAAAGAGGGGACCAGAGCGGCACGCGGCGGCAGACAGAGGGGTTCCCCAAGTTACAGACTTTGCCCAGAGAGCGAAGGGGTGCCCGGCTGGCTCCCCAGTATCCCTCTGGGGCCCCGGAGCTCCGTTTGCCACCTCTCTTCCCGCCCTGTGTGCCACCGCTCTGAGCCCCATCCCGGCCGGCTGCTCTTCCCAGATCCCCCGGTTCCTTTCTCTCACCCTTCGCGCCCACCCCACCCCCCGCCGGCTCCTGTGCCCGGTGCTCTCTTACCTCTCCCCCCCACGCACCCGGCTTGCTCCGGAGCTGCAAACAGCATCACCAGCCAGCACCCTCCCCACCATCACACTAACCTGGCCCCCGCACCCCCAGGAAAGGAGAGAGAGAGAGAGAGAGAGAGAGAGAGAGAGAAGCAGGCAGCCCCGCCGCCAGCCCCGACCCCCTCTCTCCTCGTTGCCTCCACCGTCGCCCCTTCCTCAAACCTAGGCTCCAAACTGGGGTCCCCCCAGCGCGGGGAGCCTCCCCAAGCCCCGCGGCCGGCAGCGGGCAGGTGCCACCCCGTCTCCCTGCTCTGGTGCTCGGTGGCCCCAGCAGCCGTGGGGTTTATTTTCGTCATCTTTTGATGGGCTCTCTCTCTCTCTCTCTCTCTCTCTCTCTCTCTCTCTCTCTCTCTCTCTCCCCTTATCTCTTTTTCTTTCATTTGATTTTATTTATTTTATTTATTTTCGGCCTGGGGGAGGCAGCGACCTAGCGCCAGCTGCCCGGCTCCTCCGCCGGCTCCTGGGCTCTTTCTCTGGTCCACACTCCTCCCACCTTTCTCTGTCTGCGCTCCGGCTCCCCCGTCCTTCCCCGTGCCGCCCCGGCCTCTCTACCGCCTCCCGCCCCAGCCTCTCGGTCCTTCTGCCTTCCTGCCCTGTCTCCCCATATTTCCCTGGCGCCTGGTCCCCGTTTCTTCCCATCCCTCCCCCCCACCCCAGCCCTGCCTTCTTGTTTCCCTCGCTGCCACCACCATCAAGCACATCCCCCGCACCCCAGCCCCAAATAATAAAAATACCCAGGCCGGGGCAAGGCTCGGGCGCCGGCGGGAGCCGGGCGGGCGGGCGCGAGGCCGGCGGCCGCCGCGGTGGCCGAGCGCGGTGCGGAGTCGCGGCGCCCGCCCGGCTCCCGCCCGCGGAGCTCTCTGCAATAGGCCGAGCCGGCTGCATTAAGCTTCTTGCAATCAATAAAGCGCGGGTCAGATTATGCAAAGCGCAGATATTAATATGCAAAGTTTTAAAGATTTTTAAATGGAAGGGCGAGCGCGGCGCGGGCGGGCGGGCGGCGGGGAGAGGGAGGAAGGGAGGGCGGGCGGGCGGCGCGCAGGCGAGCTCGGGAGGAGGAGGCTGCCCGCCGCCCGCCCGGCTGCGCCGCGCCGCCTTGCCTTACCGCTGCTCCCATCGGTAGGCGCCGCTGTCTCCGCCATGCGCGTCAGCCGCACGGCTCCGAGGGGATGGCCGAGGAGGAGCCGCCGCCGCCGCCGCGGCCCCGCTCCCGCTCCCGCTCCCGCGCCCGCTCGCTGCCTGCTGCTGGCGCTGCTCTGGCCGCCGCTCCTCGCCTGAGCTGCCGGCGCGAGCCCAGGCGCGCGCCATCCCCGGCTCCCACCTTGTCCCCATGGCAACCCCGGGCCCAAGGATGCTCAGAGAGAGAGAGCGCGAGCCAGAGCGGGGGGAGAGGGAGAGGGAGAGGGCGGGGAGCGCAGGGGACACGGAGGCAGGGAGAGGCCCGGGCCCGCAGAGACGCGCAGACAGAGACGCGCAGAGACAGAGACGCGGAGGGAGACAGAGACGCGCAGGGAGGGCGGGGTGCGCGGGCCCGCAGAGACGCTCAGAGATGCCAGAGACACGGAGAGACACACGGGGACGGGGGGAGGACGAGGGACGGGAAGTGAGGAAGGCTCGAAGGCAGGGAGGGACCCCGAGGCCCAGAGACTCACAGAGACACCCTGCAGCCCAGAGACACCCAGAGAGAGCTACAGAGATCCTCACTGGCAGAGACGCAGAGACACCCAGAGAGGGAGAAGAGACAGCGAGGTGGGACGCCCAGGGAGGCCCTAAAAGCCAGAGACAAAGACCAAGAAGGGAGAGGGGGAGAGGACAGGTGGTAACAGGGGCCGTGGAGGCGGAGAGACATGCCCAGAGACGTCCAGAGACACCCAGAAACACAAGGCCCAGGGGCAGAGACGGGCAGTAGTGCGCTGTGCCTGGGGCCACAACTACCCAGAGAGGAACCAAGCATCAGAGACACCCAAGGACAAAGAGACCAGAAAAAGAGATCTGTGGAGAGAGAGAGAGAGAGAGAGATGCACAGCCAGAAAGACATCACAACAGGACAGACAAGCAGACACACGGAGACAGACATCACACACACACACACACATAATGAAAGAGACTCACAAAGAGAGAGTCAGAGAGATAAGAGACACGCAAAAGTCAGCCACAGAAGACAGCCACACACAGAAGGGCAGGGATCCAGAGAGGGAGACCCGGAGACGCAGGAGACAGCCCAGAGATGAGAGATCAGACTCCCAGCAGCTGAGATGGGAAGAGCCATTGGAAGAAGGAGATGCCCAACGCCAGAAAGACACCAGCAGAACACCGAAAGTTACAAGAGACGGAGAGAGAAAGTATCCCGGAGACACAGAAATATACGTAGGGATTTTGAGAGAGACCGAGAGACAAACAGAAACTACACAGAGACACAGAGGCCGAGGCATTAAAATAGTCCCAATAATAAGGCGGTGAATGACAGACACCAAAGACTTTTTTAAGAGTCAAAGTGACGCAGAGACACACAGAGAGAGGCGAACAGAGACCACCAGAGACAGGCAAAGAGGAATCACGAAGAGATAAGACCGAGTGGAGACAGACACTGGAAGAGACTCCCTGGGGACAGAGATCCACGGGACAGAGACAGGAAGAGATGGGAGAGTCAGACGTAGAGAATGTGACCAGGAAAGGGGAGATCAGAGACAGAGCCCAGAGAAAGCAGGAAGGGGCAGACCTCCAAAGGGTGACAGGGGTGCTGGGGTGTGCCAAGGAGAGGGGAAAGGAGGGAGGGAAAGAGGAGAAGGGTGCCCGTTCATGGACCACCTCCCCGTGCCTGGCACAGCATGGCTCAGGGAGGAAGGGACGGAGGGCAGAGCAGGACGGGGCTCTGGGCCGGGGAAGGTTCGCAGCGAGTCAGAAGAGGGCGCCTGGCTTCTGCCCCCTGCTGGTGGGGGCTCGGAGGCGCAGAAGGAAAAGAGGGCAGCCAGTGGTACCCAAACCCGAGAAAGGCTGGGGAGGAGGAGGGGACGGGAGGCGTAGGAAGCGGATGCGGGCACGCGTCTCCCGGGCTGGGCTTAGCAAGCGAAGCCGTCGGGCGCTTTGTTAGAGGCGCAGCGCACTGAGTGGACACACGGGACTCTGGCGACACGAGCCCGAGAGAAAAAGGAGAATCACCGACTGCCCACGTGCGCAGGGAAGGCTCCAGGGACCCACACTGCAAGTGCGTACCGGAAATAAATACAGGAAACACCTACCCCGCGGGCGTACAAAGTAAGTACCCGGGACCCGCGAAGCGTGTGCCTAATAGACACGGAACTAGCTACTACTCCCGGTGCGGAGCAGCCTCGTGGGACCTGCGCTGTGTGCGCAACACAAATGAATGCAAGGAATACCTCCCCTTGTGCCTACAAAGTAGGTACAGGGACTTACGTGGCAGGGGCAGAAGCGTTATGTGGTCACTTCAGTCCCCTGACAGAGCAGGCTCCCCAGGGGATGATGCGTAATATAAACGAACAGGAAATTCTCACCCCACTGGCACACAAACTCAGACAACATAGGACCACCCCGCAGCCACAAACCAAGCAGCTTCCCATAGCTCACAGTGTGTGTGTGCATATCACACATCGATTCAGAAAGTACCTTCTCTCCCATGCCTAGGAAATGGGTGCGTCCACCTAATGAACCTACCATGGTGTGAACTGAAATAGATGCCTGGGATCCCACTGATGGTGTGTACAATTAACATAAGAAACATCCAGCTAGCATGGTCATCCTACCTGCAAAACCAGCACCCAGAGAGACTGCAACAGGAGGATTGCAGGTTCAAGCCCAGCTTGGGCAATTTAGCCACTTAGTGAGAACTTGTTGAAAAAAAAGAAAAGGCTGAAGAAGATACAGTTCAGCATGAAGACCCCGGGGTTGATCTTCGACGTTGAAAAGGACTGGAGACATAGTAGTTAGAGCATCTGCCTAGCATGCAAAAGGCCCTGGGTTGGATTCTCTAGCATCCCACAAAAATGAATCTGGTGTGGTGGCACACACCTGTAATCCCAGCCCTAGGGAGGCTGAGGCAGGAGGATTGCCAAAGAGAAGTCTCAAGACAAGATGGGCCAGGCATGTCCTGCCTCTGGCACCTAAACGATTAGCACAGAGGGTCACCTTCCTATGAATGACCAAGTAGATAATTCTTTTATTTGTTTGTTTGAAATGCAGTCTTGCTCTGCAATCCAGGCTGGTCTATGTAGGCCAGTGTGGCCTCAAACTCACAGCAATTCTCCTGCCTCGGCCTCTTGCATGCTGGGACTACGGGCATGAGCTACGACATTTGGTTTATGTGGTACAGGGGAATTGAACCCAGGGTCTCATGCTTGCTAGGCAAGCGCTCTAACCGCTGCACTGTTCCTCCAGTGCCACAAGTACATAATTCTGTGTACAAGAACATACTGAACACAGGAATGACAATGTTAATGACCTAAAAAGCTGATTTGAGCACAGTGAAGTGCACACATGTGTCTTCCTAGCACTTGGGAGGCTAAGGTGGGAGGATCACAAGTTCAAGGACAGCCTGGGAAACTTAGTAAGACTGTGCCTCAAAATAAAAAATAAAGTTAACTCAGGGGCTGAGCACCCCTGAACTCAATCCCACTGCAAAAAAAAGGAGAAAGAAGTTGATTTGATGATCTGATACACACTAAGATATGTATTAAATATCATTTTGTTTTAGACAGTATGTTGAGTGCTCGTGGGCCATGACTGGTATCTGTTAATTATTCAAAATATCTATCTTAAGCAGAAGCTAACATCCCTCACGTAGTTACCAGAGGCAGACTCAACAGGAGACTCGAGCAAGCCCTGGGGGGAGATGGTCCTATGGGATCTGCAAGGCTCCAGCCAGTTTTGAGTCATGACTCCAAGAGGGATAAAATAGCACAAGTACACACACCAGGCACATGCAAAGATGTACACTAAACATTGTGCACAATGCAGAGAAAAACGAGTGTGCTCTCCCTGCCTCTAAAAGAGTCCCAGTTCTAGAAATTCGGAATTCCTCTGAGAAGCATGTGTGTGCAAGTGCCTGAATAAAGGCCACCACTAAGGATGGGTGTACACATACGTTCCCTTCCTGTGCAAGTGAACTTGTATCCTCAGGTCTTATTCTCTCATTATGCCTATTTAAATTTCAAAAACCTGTGTAAAAATAATAGCATCTGCACTCTGGGAGGATGAGGCAGGAGGGTCACAAGTTTGATCCACAAGGCAATTTAGTGACTTAGTAAGACCCAGTCTCAAAATAAAAAATTTTTTAAATGTAAAAGACTGGGAATGTGGCTCAGAGCAAAGATTCCAGGTTCAATCCCCAGTATCCCCCAAAATTAAAGGAAAATAAAAATAGTAAGTATTTAGCATACACTAAGGGCAGTACATTGCAAGCTATAAATACTCCTCACGAATCTATCCAAACCTGTATCTCTACACAGGTGCACAAGCTCACTATTGCAACATGTCCTTCATGCATTGGTGGCTCTGTGTGTGTGTGTGTGTGTGTGTGTGTGTGTGTGTGTGTGTGTGCACGCTTGCATGTATGTGCTTAGTACCTGGGTCAAGAGTCTTGGGGCTTTCTCATAACCCCTAAAGATACAGAAAATGGAGGCAAACAGAGGGGAAGGGAAGGAAACTGGGAACAGAAGAAAGGAAGTGGAATGGGGAGAAGGGGCAGAATCCTAGAGCCAGCTATGGCAGCATACCCCTGTAATCTCAGCTACTTGGAAGGCTGAGGCAGGAGGACAGCTTAAGCCCAGGACCCTGAGGCCAGTCTGGCAATTAGAGAATTAGGGAGACCCTGTCTCCAAATGATGAAATAAAATATAGGACTGGGAATGTAGTTCCATCCCTGGATTCAATCTCTAGTTTTAAAAAAAAGAAGAAGGAAGAAAAGGGAAATGAAAAAAATGGGAAAAGAGACCTGGAAGGAAGACAGGCCTTGAGGTCCGAAGCGAGGGGAGGGGGAGAAAAGGACAGAAGAGGGGGTGGGAGAGAAAGGAGGGAGGCCAGTGAGAAAACGGACAGTGGGTGACACTGATGAGAATGGCCAGACAGAGTAGAGTTAGGACATCAGAAAGAGGGAAGAGGCCTGGAGAGAGGGGAGAAGAGATAGGAGAAGGAGGGAGAAGGCCAAGAGACAGAAAGAAAACAGAGACAAAGACCCTCTGAATAAAAGGGAGAGTCCCCCAACGGTCTCCCTGGAAAGATGATTGAGTGAGGAGAGGAAAATGATGAAGAGAAGGAGAAAGAAAGAAAGAAAGGAAGGAAGGAAGGAAGGAAGAGAAAGAAAGATGGAAAAAAAGAGCTGGGCTCAGTGGTAGAGGCCTACAATACCAGTACTTGGGGAGGCAGAGACAGGAAGAAGATTCCAAGATCGAGCCTAACTGGGCAACTTATGACTTAGAGACAGCCTCTACCTCCAAAACGAATATAAAAACATAGCTCCGTGTAAATGCTTGGGACTCCGTTTTTAGTACTGTGCAACCACAAGAGACAGGAAAGCAGGAAGGAAAAAGAAAAGGATTACAACCCAGCTCGGGGACAGGCGGCATCCTAAAAGGCCTCAGAGGGAGGGTCCCGGAGGAGTGCGAAACCAGGGGCGGGCTGCTGCAGAGACTCCCAAAGCTCAGAAGGAGGCTGCAGTTGGGGGCGTTGCTAGACCAGAAGTGGGAAAACTGAGAACCAGGGGACTGAACCAGTTGGAAAGAGGCAGAGGTGCTAGGGCCTGCTGGGTGCAAATAGCAGGGTAAGCGGCAATCAGCTGGAGCTAGTGCAAAGGCCGCCAGCTCCCTGCACATGGCCCTTCCTTCGGCACATCCCGGGCTCTGAAGCCCTCCTAGATTTGCTCTCACGGGGCATTCAGTTCACTTGTATTTTAGAAACATGACTTGAGTACCAGTAGGTGCTAGCGCCATGCTGAGGGCTGAGGAAACAAAGGTGAACAAGACACTACCACACCCCGTGGAAATCCTCACCCGGGGAGGGAAACAACCTAGAACACACAGTCACTGATACACGCAGGCCCACGGAGGATGAACCTCAAAAGCCCAAAGAGAGAAGCTACGCAGGGACTCCATACCGGGGGACTCCAGCCGCATGGAATTCTAGGCAGCATAAAACTTTCATGGTGGAAAAGCAGTTCACTGATTCAAAGAGACTGGGGGAGAATGGGACCAAAAACAAAGGGGATAGAAAGAAAATTTAGGGGGGCTGAAGAATGGCACAGCAGTTGAAGTGCTTGTTTTGCAAGTACAAGGCCCTGAGTTCGATTCCCCAGCACCACATAAAGCTGATGTCTGTAATCCCAGCACTTGGGAGGCTGAGACAGGAGGATTGCTGTGAGTCCAAGGCCAGCCTGGGCTCCATAGTGAGTTCAGGACCAGCCTGAGCTGCAGAGTGAGACCCTGTCTCAAAAAAGAGAAAAAAAAAAGGAAAGAAAGAAAGAAAGAAAGAAAGAAAGAAAGAAAGAAAATTTAGGGATTAATGAAATCATTATGCATGATTGTGGCGTTGGTTACGTGACTCTGCTCATGAGTAAACTCATTAAGCTGTGCATTTAGCATGGTAGAACATGCCTGGAATCACAACACTGTGGCAGGCTGAGGCAGGAGAATCACCAATTTGAGCCCAGACGGGGCACCTTAGTGACTTAGAGAAAACTTGTCTCAAAAGAATTTAAAGGGCTGTGAACGTAGCTCAGGGGAGAAGTCCTGGGTCCAGCCGCAGTACTGAAATAAATAAATAAGTAAATGTTTTAAATTGCCGAACTTTATTGTATGTAGATTATACCACAATAAACCAGAGGCTGAGGGAGAAGAATGGCAAGTTCAAGCCCAGTCTGACCAATTCAGCAATTTAGAAAGAATCTTGGGTCCAAAAGGAAGGAAGGAAGGAAGGAAGGAAAGAAGGAAGGAAGGAAGGAAGGAAGACAAAAGAAAATGTAGCTCAGTGAAAAAGCTCCGGGTTTAATCCTCAGTACAGCCAAACATAAATGTGTGTGCATGTGTGTGTGTGTGAGTGCGTGTGTGTGTGTGTGTGTGTGTGTGTGTGTGTGTACACACGCACGTGGATGGATGAATAGATGGATGGATAGAAAGATCTAGATGCCATCTGTGGGAAGGCAAAAAGTGGAGGAGGCAAGGAGGGAGGGCTTCTGGGAAGAGGTAACGCCTGAAACCAGAGCTAAAAGGGGCAGAGGGATTAGGCAAGCGTTTCCATGGAGAAAGAACTTTCACGTGGAAGCAGGAGAGGTCTAAAAAAAAAGTCAGGATGTTTTGAATATAGAATGCAAAAAGAGACTAACAAGAAACAGAAAGTAGAGGGATGGAGGAATAACACAGCAGTTAAAGCTCTTGGCTAGCAAGTACAAGGTCCTGAGTTCAATTCCCCAGCACCTTATAAACTGGGCATGGTGACACACACCTGTAATATCAGCCCTCAGGAGGCTGAGGCAGGAGAAGTGCTGTGAGTTTAAGGTCAGCCTAGGCTACGCAGTGAGTTCAGGAGCATCCTGGACTACAGAGGGAGTCCAGAGAGACTCAGAGAGAGAGAGAGAATTAAGGTCCAAAATGCAAACCCCTGGCTGTCAGAACTACCATGCTGAATGAAACCCACCTGGGTTCAGGAGGGAAAACTGTACGACCAGACTGGAGCTTCATAATCTGTAGGAAGGGTCTTCTCCCCCCTCCCCCAACCCCCGCCCTTCCTAAAATTTCTTCTCTGCTCTATTCATTCAGGAACGCCCCACCCCAACAGGAAATAGGAAACAGCCTTTGCTGTGGACCAAATCCCGATCCCTGCCCGCCTCTCAGGTCCAAGCTGTCGGGCCCCAGGGAAACCCTCTTCCCTGGATTCCATGAGGCCGCTGCCCCCTGGTGGCTGAAGCGACGCATTGCTGAGGACGAAGGAACAACTCGGAGGCCCAGGCCAGGCTCTGCCTTCCCAGAAGCCGATCAGGCGAAGACTCGACTCCTTGATGAACCTAACAGGCACTGTCCATTCCTACCCAACTCTCCTTTTCTACCAGTTTGGTGGCACAGGCCTGTAATCCCGGCACTTTGGGAGGCTGAGGCAGGAGAATCACAAGGTGGACCCAGACTGGACACTTTAGTGATTTAATGAGATTCTGTCTCAACGAAACACGTTTTAAAAGGAGAGGAGGGGTGAAGGTCATAGGGAAGGGAAAAGCCCCTTGCCATCTACAGAACCTCAGCCTTGGGGCTCCACTGGCTGGGTTGCTCTCACGTTGAAAGATCCCTTACCACAACGGCCTTTCCTGAGCAAGTAATCCTAAATGTGTCCCAGTTTAGCTCCCTGTCCTAAACTGCAGACTTGAATGTCCAGCCGCCTCTTGAAGGCCTTCAAAAGACCTCCAAATCATCTCTCTGAGCATGTTACCTTTCCTACCCCCACACCTAAGGTCCCGGCCCTGAGGTGACACCTCTATTCATTTTGACATTTAATTCAGATAAATGACCCCTGTCCTAGACCTGTTCCTCTGCCATTCATATCCATGAGGCTCAAAATCCCATCCAGCTCATGAATTTCCTTAATATGAAAATAAACTATGAGCACCTGGAGTAACAGCACAGCAGTTAGAGCACTCTGGGCGGGGGCTGGAGGAATGGCTCAGTGGTCGCTACGTCAAGTGCTAAGTACCCTAGTTTGATTCCCCAGCACCACATAAGCTGGGTATGGTGGCACATGCCTATAATACCAGCACTCGGGAGGCTGAGGTAGGAGGATTACTGGGAATCCAAGGCTAGCCTGGGCTCCACAGTGAGTTCAGGACCAGCCTGGGCTACAGAGCAAAACTTTGTCTCAAAAAAAAAAAAAAAAAAAAAAAAACCCAGACCAAAACAAAACAAAAACCTCCAAAACAACAACCAGAAACAAATTAGAGCACTTCTATAGTCCAGGCTGGTCCTGAGCTCACTGTATAGCCCAGCTGGCTTCAAACTCATGGCTATCCTCCTGCCTCAGCCTCCAGAGTGCTGGGATTATAGGCATGCACCATCATACTCGGCTTATGAGGTGCTGGGAATTGAACTCAGGGCCTTGAGCTTGCTAGGCAAGCGCTTTAATTGCTGAGCTACACACCCAACTCAGACAAACAAGTATTTTTTAAATCACAAAAAGAGTCTCCTGGGATACAAAATGAGCCTGGGAGAATTTCCTTGAGTTTTAAAGGAGAAAGTCTTCTCAATGTGGGAAGAAGGGTTAAAATCAGAGAAAACAGCCAGAACAAAAGTACACAAGTAAGAAACAGTGGGCTGTGCTCAGGCCGGCGGAAAGCCTGAGCCACAGGAGACAGATGTGGCCGGCCGGCAAGGCTGCGCGGGCTCATTCATTAACATCTTTTGATCGCAGAGGTCTTGGGGATCCATCCGAGGGCTTTGATTCAGGGAAGCTTTGCATTTTTGAGCGGATTTATTTCAGGGACAAGAGTGGAGGTAAGAAAAATCAGAAAGCTCTCACATAGCTCAGCCAATGACTACTGCCAGTGCTAAAATGGGGGTGATGCTGTTGGCATCGGGAGTATAAAGGAAGGCTCGAGAAACCCAGAGGAGCCGGAGCAGTAGCAGGGTTAGAGTGGTTGTCTAGCAAGCACAAAGCCTGAAGTTTGATTTCCCAGTACCACACAAGCCGGGCCTGGTGGCACATGCCCATAATCCCAGCACTCAGGAGGCTGAGGCAGGAAGACTGCTATGAGTCCAAGACCAGCCTGGGCTCCATAGTGAGTTCAGGACCAGCTTGGGCTACAGAGCGAGATTCTGTCTCAAAAAAGAAAACACAAAGAAAAAAAACTGGAGGTGGGCTGGAGGCATAGTATGGTGGTTAGAATATTTGCCTAGTATTTGTAAGGACTTGAGTTTGATTCCCCAGCACCACACAAAAATCAGCTGGGCATGGTGGAGTGCGTCTATAATGCCAGCACTCTGAGGCTGAGCCAGGAGGCCCTTGCTGAGAGTTTGAGGCTAGTCTGGGCTACCTAGTGACCTCAGGACCAAGCTGCTAGACTACAGAGCAAGACACTGTCTCAAGAAAAAAAAAACATAGAGGTAAATTGAGTCACTTTGATGCCTGGGTGGATGGAGATGCCACTCAAGGGGACATGAAAATTGGAGGCCCAGAACTAGTCATCTAAGCTCTTTTTTGAACCTTTTATGTCTGAGGTGCCTATGGGACATGCCCCGGGACCAGACAAGACATTAGTTCTGTAGTCTGTATTAGAATATATTCATTGCAGAATATCTCAGAGGGAAATGTGGACTAAAGATTTGAGCATTATCATCAGATAGTTGAAATCAAGAAGCTGACAAGGAGGAAGGCAGAGATCCGTGAGCACACAGCACCATGGAGACCGTAGGTTGCAGCCTCCCAGAGGCCTAGGTGACCTCTGCCCCCTAGCACTCAGGCCTTTGTGTGAAGCTCTCCGTTTCAGTGTGGGCTGCACCTAATGGCTCACTTCTAATGATGAGAATGAGGCAGAGGTGATTTGATATCACTTCTGATACTATGTTTTATAAAGATTATGGGGGCTGAGGATGTATCTCAGTGGTAGAGCCTAGCATGCAAAAGGCTCTGGGTTTGATTCCCAGTGGTATACACACACACACACACACACCCAAACCACACACACACATGACTATGGCTTCCACGCATGTTTCACTGCTCCCTTCCCTTTTTCTGTTAGACCAGTCACTCCAGGGAAGACTCTGTTGTGGTGGCCCCCAACAACTCAAGCCTCCAGAAGAGAACACAGGGCCTCAGCTAAGCTGTTCTGGACCCCTAATCACAGAAACTATGAGTTAATAGCCAGTTATTGTTTTGAGATACTAAGTTTTGGATTGATTCGGTATTCAAAAGTCAAGGAAAGAAAGATTTCCAAGAGAGAAGTACTGGTCAGGAGAGTTGAATAATGCAGATAAAGACTGAGAAATGTCCTTGGATTTGGCAAAAGGAAGTCATTAACACTCCTCATGTGAGTGGAAAGGGCAACAGGAGGTGAAAGTTGGGGGTGGTGAGAGAACTCGGTGGTCCTCCATTATGTCTTCCTACCCAGCATCTATTTCCCCAGTGTTGTAACTGATCCCTGATTTTCTCTAAGTAACCACCATGGCTTACCAAACACATTTCCACCAGACTGCCCATCAAGGGGGCTTAGCTGTCCACATGACACAAGCTGTACCAATCAGAAACTCTCCCTGGAATCTGAATCATGAGCTCACATGACAAGATACCCAAACCTGATTGGAGCTGATGCGTGCTGCAGCCAGGGCCCTAAGGTAATTCTTTCCTGCCACCTTGATCTCCACTACTTCCCTGGTTCCAGTCTTTTCTGAAGCCTGATTCTTGAGAGGGCTACTCTCATTTCCTTCTAATAAATTCCTTTCTTGTTTAATTTAGCCAGAGTCAATCTCCGTTGCTTGCAGCCCAAGAATCTGAACTCAAACTGGCCCTGGGGCCATAGGCCTGTAATCCCAGCACTCTGGGAGGCTGAAGCAGTAGGGTCTAAATTTGAGCCTAGCCTCAGCAATTTAGTGAACTAGAAAGAACCTGTCTCAAAATCAAAAATAAAAATAGGCTGGGGTGAAGTTCATTGTGAAGGCCTTAGATTAGCTCTCTAGTACCACACACACACACACACACAAAAAAATCCTAACTCATGTTCTTTCAAGAATTTGGGAACGAAGGAACCTGGGGGTCGTGGGAGGCAGCAGCGAGCCTGTCCCGGGCTGAGCAGGTGGTGGGCAACATTCAGGAACTCATGACCTTGACGAGTCAGCTAATTGTGGAGCGCTCGGGGAAAGGCAGCAGGGCCTCTGTCAAGGGGTGAGAGTACCTGTGCCATGGCTACGTGCAGAACAGCAGCCTTGCAGGTGTGGTCATTGCTGATAGAAAGTACTTGTCACAGGTGGCCTTTTTCCTACTGGAGAAGGTACTCCAAGCAGGTGAACATGATGGACTGGCCCGCTGGATCCCCCGCCACCATCCAGTATTCGGCCCTGAGGGTCCCCTCAGTAGGTACCAGAACCCTCGAGAAGCCGACTCCATGAGTAAAGTGCAGGCCGAATTGGACGAGACCAAACTCATTCTGCACAGCACCATAGAGTCTCTGCTGGAGCGAGGCGAGAAGCTTCATGACTTGGTGTCTAAATCAGAAGAGCTGGACGCAACCTAAAGCCTTCTTTAAAACTGTTCGGAACGAGAAAGGAACCCTCCTGCACTGCTGGTGGGAATGTAAATTTGTACAACCCCTCTGGAAAGCAGTATGGAGAGCTCTCAAAAGACTAGAAATAAATGTCCCCTTTGATCCAGTGGCACCCCTCCTGGGAATATATCCAAAAGAGGCCAAAACAACACACAACAGAGATATATGCATACCCATGTTCATAGCAGCACAGCTAACAATAGCAAAAATATGGAAGTCACCAAAATACCCATCAACAGACCAGTGGATACACAAACTGTGGTATTTATACACAATAGAATACTATGCATCAATAAAGTCCAACAATGTGGAGGCTTTTACAGGCAAATGGAAGAAACTTGAGAACATCATGCTTAGTGAAGTGAGTCAGAAGCAGAAGGTGAAACATCAAATGGTCTCTCTGATATGAGAATCCCAGAGCGCAACTCCTATGGAACTTAAAAAACAAAGTGAAACGGGGGTTGGGTAGGGGAGGAGGGAGGGAGGGGAGGGGGAGGGACAAAATGAGAGTGGGAAAGCCCTTGTCACCTTGACAAGATACATATGTGCATAAAAGGCTCAACTCCATTGTAAACCTTAAATTTTGCATGTATACATATCAATAAAATGGAAAGAAAACAGCCTGGAAACAAAATTCGTGCTGTGCCATCACGTGACACAGCCCCTGGCGGGCCAGCGGTGGATCGTCCCTGTCATCCACGTCCACACTGTGGCCTTGGGGGAGATGACCTTAGGACCGGGTTGGTGAACCTGCCATTTTATTCTGGAATCCCAGGATGAGCTGAAGGATGGTAGAATGGTGGGGAAGAAAATTTCGCTGTCTTTTGGGATTTTGTCAAAGAATTTGAGATTGCAAAGGTGTATTTTTGGGAAAATGAAGCCATAAACTCCAAGTGGCTCCAGTAGATGTGGAGAGTATGTGGGAGGGAGTCAGGAGCCAGCCCTTGGGGTCCTCCAGACTCTGGAGCCTTTGGGGTCTTGTTTGTGCATTAATGGTGTTAACTTTCTGGTGGGGGTGGAAGCCTGGTAACAGGGCTGGGGTGGGCACAGAGAATGCTGGGAAGCCTCCCAGGGCACCTGGGCCTGCAGGGGCCCCTATCCTGATCTTACATCCCGTCCCTATGTGTGGCTCATTGTCTTGGCACCTACGCACGGCCACTGTGAGATGACTCATGGGAGGCATTTGGAAGGAGCCATGCTGGGGGTGAGGCCCAGGGAAGGGGCTGGTCTCAGCGTCAGGATGGTCAGCTGAATGTGTCAGCTTCGGGGAGACAATCCAGACTCCGAGCACAGCTCCCATGACCTCCAGTGTGACTTTGGACATCAGAGCAGCAGGTGCTGTATTCAAATGGAACTGGTTTTTATTCCTCGTTGGCGACAAGACTGTTCTGGCAGCAGCCCAGGGCCTGCACATCTTCAGCTGGGCATCAGTAACCAGGGTTTCCACGCTCACCTGTGTTGGGCCAGCGCCATCTGCCAGCCCTCCCTGATTTAAGCAGCTGCAGGGTGGAGCCAGGTGGAACATCCTGGGTAGGCCCAGGACCTGCTCCCAGTGGCCTTCCTATGCCTTGTTGTGTACTCATGGGCCCTGTCCCCATAGAAACCCCTGCTGGGCTGGCAGTGACCATGCTCAGAAGCCTACCCTGAGGTGGCCCCATGGAATCATGTCCTGGTTGGCTTTCTTGCTGTTGCCCTTTTCTCTGGCCAAGGGCTTTGTCTCCCCACCAGAATGACCTGCATATGTCATTTTCCTCCTGCTAGACATCACAGCCCAGGGCCTAGGACACACAGAACCCCCTGCTCTCTGGTGCCAGAGACGGGGTGAGATGGGCCTGGCCTCCAGGGAGGAGGAAGATGAAAGGTGGATGTATGGTTGGAGGAAGAAAAGGAGAGACACACCCCCCTGCCCCCCCAGCCCTTCCTTGGCACGAATTTTGTTTCCGGAGTCCTGATGCGACAGGTACACGGGCAGGAATGGAGAACACCAACGTGATTGATTTTCCTCACTTCTACTTATTGAGACTGAAAGGGTAATGTTGGGGCATACTCCAGGGAAAGCGGCGACTGCGAGGCAGAAGCTGGAGTCAGCCTCTATGTGCCACTGAGCCACGACTTTCCCTAAGCCATGCTCAGTCAGCCCTCTACACCAGGACTGGCCCAGGCTGGTGGATGAGGCAGAAGGCTGAGGGGACCAGGGAATCCAGAGTGTGTGCTGGTTCTTTTCCCTTTACCGTCTAGGTACGCCCACCCTCTCCACTCCCACAGATGGGATCGTAAGATCACCTTGGCCCTGTAACTTTTCTAACTAGCCTCTTCCTAAGAGAAGCCTCGGCGTGCATTGGAGAGCAAGGGAAGCAGGCATTCCGGGTCCTGGTTCTACTCCCAGCTCTCTCGGTATTTGGGCTCTGCCCCCACAACTCCAGCTCCCCTTGGCCGGGTGCCACGGCTCTCGTGAGGCTCTAGGACTCCCGTTTCTTTTCCCTGCCCCGTGGTCACAGCTTCCTGCTGCCTTAACCTCCCTGTTGGGTCCCTGCCTACACCACTGCAAACGGTCTCTTCATTAAATTATCTTCAAAATCCCAGCTGTGGTACCTTCTGTTTCCTGCTGAGACCCTGACTATTAGAGAGTTGGTGAGCGAGATCAGATGGCTCCCTAGGAGGCTCTAGCTGGGCAGAGAAGGGACAGAAGCCTGAAGGGGTCCAGCAGACTGGCAGGCAGCAGAGGGATCAAGGGAGTGGAGCTCCCTATGGGTTGATGCTACAGGTGTGACAGCCGCGAGGGTCCGTCAGACCTGGAAAGCAGGTGCTGGGATCAGAGAGCAAGACATTGGATCTGGAAGACATGGAAGATGGTACTGGGTTGTGATTAAAATCCATATTTTACATCTTATTATAAAACTGGAGAGTGAACCCAGGGAATCCCGAATTATAATTAATGCTGAATTATATATTCCTAGCTCTTTATACATTTTTTCTATCTCATTACTTTGCCCTGATAGATCTCAAGCTTGAGATCCGCCCACCTCAGCCTCCCCCATACGTGGGATTAAAAGTGTGCACCACCATGCCTGGCTAAACCCAGGGATTTTTAATTTTGGGCTAGGAAAGTCCTATCTTCGAATCTTGGCTCCTTAAAAGTCATTTCACCTGAGTGTGTATCCTACCTGTAAAAGTGCAGGTGTTACTGCTAACCTTACAGGTTTGTATGAGGGATAAATATGTATGTGTGTATATATATATATATATATATATATATATATATATATATATTAACAAAAATTTGAGACAAAAAACTTTTCTGAGACAGCACTCAGCATGTGATCTAAGTACTCAGCAAATGTTCACTCTTCATGTGACGTTTCCAAGTAATGACTTAATCCAAGGTGTCATGGGAGTGGGACAAAGGTCAACAGAGATGAGGTAAAAAGAGACCATGAGGCTAGATAATTTGGAATATGGATCATTAGGGGATGTTAAGTATCCCAGCAGACAGCACAGGTTGAGGTAGAGAGGAAAGGTGGGACAGCCTAGCCCACTGTATCCCATCACAGACCTTAGCTTTCTCATTCAAGAATTGACAAAAGGATTGCTGTGAGTTTGAGGCCAGCCTGGATTACATAGTGAGACCCTTTCTCAAAAGAATCAGTGAAAGCAAGTGTGGAGGCACATACACTCAGGAGACTGAAATAGGAGGATCTCAAGTTCAAGGCCTGTCTGGGCTACATATCAAGATTCTGTCTCAAAAAATTTTTTTAAAAAGCAGAAATTAATCATTGGGAGAAGAAAAATAAACAATGATATACTACCAAGTATATTCACAGCCAAGTTAAGCCATCTGACCATACCAAGTTCCGGTGAGGACACGAAACAAGGAATCTCACCAGTGTTGGTGGACAAGTGCACGGGTATAGACACTTTAGAAAAATAATTTGACAGTAGAGTAGGAAGAAACATGTCTCCCAGAAGGTGTCCAAATTTATTCCTGAAATCTGGGAATGTTACCTTATATGGCCAAAGAGCTTTCTTTTTCTTTTCTCTTATAGCACTGGAAATTGAACCCAGGGCCTGTGCATGCTACGTAAGTGGTAAGTGCTCTACCACTGAGCTATATTCCCAGCCCACGTATTTTATTTCGAGACAGGGCCTTGCTAAACTATCCAGGCTGGCCTCAAACTTGGCAATCCTCCTGCCTCAGCCACCTAAGTAGTTGGGAATACAGGCATGTGCCACCACACCCACCCACAAAAGGCCTTTCTGCAGGTGTGGCTAAAGTAAGAATTTTGAAATAAGGAAATAACCCTGGATTATTTGGGTACACTTCAATGCAACCACACATATCATTAGAGAGACACAGGGAAATTTGATACAGGTGGAAAGAAGGCCATGTGACAAAAACAGAGACCAGAGGGATGCCACCACAAGCCAAGGGGGTTGCTGGCACCCCCAGCAGCCAGAGGTTTGGGGTCCCCCCAAACCTCAGGAGTATAGTTCTGCTGGTACCCTGATTCAGCCCACTGAAACCAATGTTAGATCTATGAGTTTGAGAGAATAAATTCCTGTTGTGTTAAGCCACCATATTTGTGATAATTACGTATTACAGCCAGAGGAAACAATGCAGGCAGTATCTACCAAATCTGCCAATATTCATTCTCATACCCAGGAATTCTACTTCCAGGTGTATTTCAATAGAAATATAAGCATTTGTTTACCAAAAACAAACAAAACCATATACAAGAATGTTGCTAGCAGCATTACTGATAGTAGCCCCTAATTGGAAATGAAGGAAATATACCTTCAGTTCATGAACTAATTTTGGTCAACTTATACAATGAAATACTATACAGCAATAAAAATTAGTCCATTACAGGTACGGACAACATGGAAGAACCTCACCAATATAGAGCAAAACAAAATAGATACAATAGAAAACATATTATATGGTTCCATTTATATTCAGTTCAAAACTAGATTAAACTCTAGTGTAAAGACCTCAGAATTCTGGGAGGCTGAGGCAGGAAGATCACAGGTTTGATCTCAGCTTGGAGAACTTAGCAAGGTACTGTCTCATAATCAAAAAAAAAACTTTAAAAAAAGGCTAGTAAGCCAAGTATGGTGGCACACACCTGTAATCCTAGCATCCAGGAGACTGAGGTCGAAGAAGGATTGCTGTGAGTTCAAGGGCAGCCTGGGGTAGTGAGTTCAGAACCAGCTGGGCTACAGAGAGAGACCCTGTCTCAAAAAAAGGGGCTGGACTAGGGATGTAGCCCAGGGCAAAGTCCCTGGGCTTGGTCTCCAGAACCACAAAAAAAATTTAGCTATATCACTAAGTGATTAAAAAAATAAAAAGTTAAGCAAAAATAAGATTTTAGTTGCTATAAAAGTCAAGGGGGAAAAATATCAGGGGGCTTGAGGGATAGTTCAGAGGTTAAAGCACTTGCCTAACAAGCACTAAGGCCCTGAGTTCAATTTCTCTCAGCATCACACAAATTGGGAGTGATGGCACATGCCTATAATCCCAGCACTCAGGAGGCTGAGGCAGGTTGATTGCCATTAAGTTTTAGGCCAACCTGGGCTATAAAGTGAGTTCAGGACCAGCCTGGACTATAGAGAGAGATCTCGTCAAAAAAAAAAAAAAAGTGCAGTTTTTATAGTAGGGGAAGGGAAGGAGCCCATGTCCAGGAAGGCGCCCATGACATCAAAGTGGGCATGGGCTTCTGAGGTGCTCACAATATACTTCTCAGTGTTGGAACACAGGTGTCTTACAATATTAACTGCATGCTTATGTCTTAGGCACTTTTCTGATTGTATCTGTGGTGGTGGTTTGGTGATTTTTAACAGAATAAACCCAGAGCTTCCCAATTCCTGTCTCCTGTGTCCCTCCATCCTGTGTCCTCTGGACTCCAGGCTCTCGGCTGCTTGTTGTGATGGCTCTGGCCACTCAAGGCTCACCCCCAGAACAGGGGCCCTCAAGAGCCAGTGCTCAGGCTGGAGTCCCTCAGAGTCGGCAGTAGAGCCCAGCTCACTACCCAGCACGTGGAGGCCTGTAGAGCACTTGTTGCCGAGCCATGCGGGCCTGCTCACGTTACCACCCTCCATGGCCACTGCCGAGACCCTACATGTGCCTCTTGGCTAGTTCCTGCTCAACACACAGAACATGGGAGCAGATGGCTGTCACACAGGGAGGGAAGGGGGTGGCTACTTCTGCTTCTTTACTTACCTTTCATCTGTCTTTCTATGGCTCACTCAGGAACATTCCCCAACGTCTTGAAAAGGACTGTCCTCTCTACCAGAAATGTCTTCTTAGTCAATCAGTTGAACTCCTACTCATCCTTCAAGGGCCAGCCCCAGGCTCCACTTCTCTATGGAACCAAGGCCCACCATCCTAAGGCCCCACAGGCCCTTATTTCCCAAGACGGCAGTGTCCACACCCTGCTCCACAGAACCCTTTTTCGATTTCAGAACCCCTTTGATCTCCCTGGGTTGTGCTCATTGCCTGCGTCTGACCCACTTTTGAGCCTTCAGGGTCTGTTGGTCATTCTTGTTACACTCTGACAAGCCCGAGCAAGCTCCCTGGTGCACGCGACCCGGAAGATTCTAGAGGCGTTGCCTCAGGGTTCTCGCCACCTCACACTTCCCAGCATGCACTGCTCCCAGCCCACAGACTCCCTGTTAAGACTTCCACCTGTGGGCCATAGGCTAGTGAGTGCTGCCAGGAGGGCAGGCCTTTGGCTAGGGTCTCTAGGATGAAAGTGAGAAGACGGAGCCTGAAACAGGATCATGCCAGGGTGCAGAGCCTGTCATCACATGGCTTGGAAACCAACCTCAAGACGTGAAACAAAGCAGCTGGGGCTCTCTGGGTGTAGCTCTGGCACACAGCACAATGCTTTGAGTTCAATTCCCCGACACCACATAAACTGGTCATGGTGTCACATACCTGTAATCCCAGCACTCAGGTGGCTGAGGCAGGAATATCACAAGCTTGAGCCCAGTCTGGGCAATTTAGCAAGGCCCTGTCTTTAAATCAAAAATAAAAAGGGGCTGGGGACTTCGCTGAGTGTGAAGGTCATGGGCTCAATCCCCAGTGTTTAAAAAAAGAGGAAAAAAATTTTTTTAAAAATGCAGCAACCTAGAATTTGGCCCAGTAGTTGGGAACCCAACAAAGTCTGAGGCAAGCAGCAATTGTCACTTCCAGACAAGAGTAAATGCCAACCAGAGGCAAGCCTCAAATCCTGAAAGGTTATAAAAAGAAAGGCCACATTCTTTCCCAGCCTGAGAGACTTCCTTCCGGAGGGAAGGGTCTGAGCAAAGCAGTGGCAGTCCGCTTCAATGCCCAACCTTTAAGCTCAACATCTCTCAGGGCTGGGCACTTCAGTGGTCAGAGCACTCATGCAGCAGGTGCAAAGCCCTGGGTTCAATCCCCCAGCACCGTGTAATAATCAGCGGGGCGTGGTGGCACACACCTGTAATCCTAACACTAGGGATGAATTTCTGTATGTTTATCTCTTTGGCAAGTCGATTCTGAGCCCATTTTATACCAAAAATGCAGATAAAATCCACAAAGGGTGGCTGAGTACTTGTAGAGAGCTTGGAGCTGGGCAAGACGGTGCAAGTCTGCAGTCCCAGGAATTCCAACCCTCTAGGAGGCCGAGGCAAGAGCATTGTAAACTGCAGCCCACTCTGGGCAATCTAGTGATTTAGGGAGAACCTTTCTCAAAATAAAATATAATATTTAGGTGGTGTTGGGGCATAGCTTAGTGATCAGAATGCTTGCCTAGCATGCACAAATCCCTGGGTTCAATTCCCCAGCACCACATAAAAATCATCTGGGCATCGTGGCACCAGCACTTGGGAGACTGAGGTAGGACTGCTGTGAGTCAGGCTTGCCTGGACTACATGATGAGTGTCAGGATCAGCCTGCACTATAAGGTGAGAACCTGTCTCAAAAAAAAAAAAAAATAAATTTAAAAATATTTCTAAAAAGGGTTAGGAATGTAGCTTAGTATGAAGGCACTGGATTCGATCCTGAGTAATTGCAGAGGCAGGGAAGCGCCCAACCTTCAGCAGACACCCAGTAACCCAGGAGAATCTACCTCCAACTCTCCAAGAGATGGTAAAGGCAGGGTTGGAGATGCACAGCAGCTGGCTAGACCAGCTTCAGCTCCTGAACAGGACTCAACTTCTATGCCTGCCATGTCTTCAAAGGAGATCAACAGATGTCAAGAGTCCAGGTCGGGTTCTGAGCTATGGGCAGGTGTATCCCTCTCCCAGCAAAGGCCAGCCCTGGGATTCCCTGTCTTACTCCCAGCTTCAGAATTTGGGCTTCCTTTCCTGTCAGAAAAGGAAAACCCATATTGTTTCAGAAGTCTGAATTCCTAAGCCTTTACCTGAGGAGGGGAAACGTGAGACCACAACTTCAGCTACAGCCACAGTACAGCAGGAAGTGCTGAACCTCAGAAAGGAAGAGATACTCAGGAGCAGGTGAGGAATGGGGACATATCTCAGAGGTTAAAGTCCCCAGCACCACATAAACTATGTGTGGTGGCAAACACCTGTAATCCCAGCACTCGGGAGGCTGAGGAAGACTGCTGTGAGTTCGAGGACACCCTAAGCTTCATAGTAAGTTCTGGAACAGCCTGGACTACAAAGAGACCCTGTTAAGAGTCCTTAAGGAACTGGAGGTGCCGATCAGTGGTTAAAGCACTTGCCTAGCACACGCAAGGCCCTGGGTTCAATACCCCAGCACCACATAAAAACTGGCCAGGTGGGATAGCACATGCCTGCAACTTCAGCACTTGGAAGACTTGAGGCAGGGGAAGACTGTTACATGGCCAGGTGTAGTAGCATATGCCTGTAATCTCAGTCAGCCTGGCCTACACAGTGAGAGCTCCTGGACTACCCAGGAAAAAAGGAGGGGGTGGGCGGTAAGACAGAGACAGAGAAACAAGAAATGAATCCTAAAAAGTGCTGGAAATACAGGTATAGTAGTAGAGCACTTGCCTAGTATATACAAACCCCAGGTTCAATCCCCACCACCACCAAAAGAAAGAGAGTCCTAGAGAGCCTTGATGCCCACCTATGCCCCTTCCAGAGCAGTTTTATTAGTGCCATTTGTAAAAGGTTCCCTTTACAAAAAAGCAGCTGACTCTGGCCCCGCCCCCATGGGCAACAGCAGGCCTGATCTGACGCTGCTGCAACACCGATGCGTGACATTTCAGGTAAGGGTCTGAGTGCATGTCTGTTGATTAGTTGCGGGGAACAGGGGAATGGTGACGAGAGCTGAGTCTGTGTGTGGACACTGGGCAGAGTTCTGTCTGACTAGAGGTGGGTGGGCGAGGTGGACAGGCCCCACATAACACCCAACTCTGGGAACCACTGGCATGGCTGAAGCCCAGGTGGAGGTGATAAAATTAAGAAATCCTGAGAGAAAAGCCCCTAGGCCCAAGTGTCCGATGGGACAGGCCAGGGCAGGGGTCAGGGAAGATTTCAGAGGGGACAGCGCGTGGGGGAGGGGGGGATGCATGTGCACATGTGCACAGACCGCCCAGGGTTAAAGAACGATGTGCGGGAGCTTTGGTGAGTGTGTAGTCACACCTCCACCCCTGGGACTCCGTATGCCAAGCTCCGACCTTCAGAGGCCAAGGGAGCACACCTGGCGGTGGGGGGCTGGGGAAGGAAACTTGGCTGGAAGTGGTTTAGGCCTCAGAGCCCACATCCTGTAGGAGCGGCAGTCAAGAGGTCTGCTGTCCTGGCGTAGTTTTCAGAGCTGCTGCAGTGACAGTCCTCTAGGGGCTGAGATGGTCGTCCTCCTGGGGAGAAGGTGGCCTGGAGACTTGGAAGTGGGGTCAGTTCTGCCAGAGATCCAGGATCAAGAGGCCTCTGATGGACGAGGCCCGCCCTCCTCCTCCATCAGCAGCAGGCGGCGCCGGCCAGCCTCATAGTCGGCCTCGTCCACGCTGACCAGCAAGCGGACAGCCTCCCGGCCCACAGCCTCACGCAGGGCCTCAGTTAGAAACACGCCCCGCAGGGCCTGCAATAGAGCACCACTCAGGTAGTCACCCCAGAAGGCGTCCAGGTAGGAAAGCTCTGAGAACTTGATGTCACAGACCACAGAGCCCAGGTCCCTTGAGCGCAGCACTGCAGTGGCCTGCCCAAACACATCTAGCTGCCGTGCCAGTGCCTGGGGTCGCCGGGATGCCACACCCTGTTCCAAGGCTGGACCATGCTCACAGTACTCTGCCCGAACCCGGAGGCGGATGTCTGTGAAAACAGAGGAAACTGTCAGTAGGGACTGCTACCTTCCTCCCTTGGCTGGCTCCTGCAGGCTTCTTCCTCTGCCCAATCCCTACCAGCAGCTACACCCAAGGACAGGCAAGTCCTCACATCACTCAGTCTGTGAGGTCCAGCCAGATCTCATGTCCTCCTCTCCAGCCTCACTTCTGCCATACTGTACCCCCCGCCCCCCCAATCCCAAGCAGGCGCCAGCCCAGCTCTGCTTCCACCCTGTCTAGGGCTGCCCTTTCCTCTGGATATCCACAGGACCAGCTCCCCAATTCCCGCAAGTCTTTGTTCAGGTGCACGCTTCTCAAGGTGGCCCACCCCACCACCCAGCCCACCCCCAGCCATCCCCTGGCAGGCCCAGCTCTATCTTCCCCCAAGCAGTTCAGCACCTTTTAACCTACTCCACAGGTAACCACTGTGTTAATGGGGCCTTTCTGGTCTGGGGCACAGTAGGTGCTCATTACAAATTTGTGAAAGAATCAGTGTATGACAGACTTCACTTGATGGAACCAGCATTCTACACATCCCTACACAGTGAGTCTGTCACAGGGCCAGCCACATATCTGTCCATCCTCCCAGCAAGATCCAGGGAGGCAAGAACCCTAAGCAGGCCCTAGAGACTCGAGTGGGACTGGCCCAGTTCAGAGAGAGCCAAGTGCTATCTGTCTACAAAGGCTAACGGTGGTGGAGAACCCAAAAATATTGGGGTAAGGGGAATGAAGCCCACACAGGGCCAAGCATAAAAGGGGAAAAGATTCCTGAATTCATTATGTGGTCATGAAGTTGCATCAAGTTAATACCAGCCATAGATTTTCAGCTATAATCAATTCTTTTTTTTTCTTTTTTTTTCTTTTTTTGTTTTTTTTTGTTTATACCAGTTTGGAAATAGGTTTCTGTCACTTATAACTATACCTACATCTGTCCAAATAAGGTGGCAGCTCTGTGCAGGGATAGGGCAATCCCGTAGGTGTGAACTCAGACCTTTCACCTCACCTCGAGAATGTCTGAATATCCACCATGAAGTGGAAATAGTGACACACCAAGCACAAGGCTGTCCCCAGGACCAGCTGGGTACAACAGCAGTGGCCAACACGTAAGAGAGTGGCGGGTTTCTGCTGGGCACTACTCTTAAGAGCCTGAATCACAGAACTCGATCCACAAAAGGCCTGTGAGGTAGACCATATTAACATGCCAATTCACAGAGGAGGAAAGAGAGGCCAAGAAAAGTGAGGTGACTTGGCCAAGGTCACATGACCAGGCATGGCAGTGCTCAAGAGACATCATTTAACCCCTTATGCCCAGGAAGCCTAAGAACCATTAGGCACTGGTGTGTGACCTGAAACACTCTCTGGACACAGGTTTCTACAAACCTGGAAACAATCCCTGCTGCGAAGTGCTGTCTGTTAAGAGGATTAAAAGAGGGGCTGGAGGAATGGCTCAGCAGTTAAAACGCTTCAAGCTCTAAGTACCCAAGTTCAATTCCCCAGCACTAAATAAGCTGGAGGTGCTGGCGCAAACCTATAATCCCAGCACTTAAGAGGCAGAGGCAGGAGGACTGCCGTGAGTCCAAGGCCAGCCTGGGTTCCATAATGAGTTCAGGTCCAGCCTGAGCTATAGAGCGAGACCCTGTCTCAAAAAAAAAAAAAAAAAAAAAGTGGATCAAAAGAGGAGCAGTGGACAAAAAGGAATAATCTAGTGCCATGGCTGGTGCCCAAAAAGTGCTCCAAAAATGGCAGCTGCCACTAGCTGGGTTGTACCAAGTATCTGACAGCTCAGGACACAGGACTCAACCCTGTCAGGGACCTCATTAAGCCGTCTGACAGATGCGGAAATCCAAGGCCTGGAGGGAAAGTCTTACGCGGTGGGCTCCCTTCGCCTTTCACAGATATGTCAGCAGAGAACAGAAAGTAGAAGTCAGGCCGCCTACACCACCAGATAACTTCTCACCTCACCCACTTCCTCCTCCCCCCAGATTCTTCCTCTTTTTGCCTAGAGGGGAACCCCATTCTCTCCACCAAAGACCCAGGGAAAGCTGCCAGCCCCAGCCCTCAGGCCTTCCCATGGCCCTTAGTCCCACTTCCTTTCACTCTGAGGACTAGATACGCCCTCTACGCTGTCAAACTTGACTCCTACCAGCATCTAGCCGGGAGCTACCAACCTAGGTGGGAAACTGGGAGAAACAGCACCTGCCCAAGGCCACATAGGTGACAGAGGCACGGGTAGAGCCAGCTGGTGGAATCCCACAGACCTGAAGGTGAGTCCCAGTTCTGCCACTCTCTAGCTGTGGGGCCTTGGGCATGTGACCTCACCCTTCTGAGCCTCAGTTTCCTCATCTGAAAAACAAACACACAAACAAGAGGTACCTGAGGCATAGTGGGGTCATAAGAACTAAATGAGGCAACTCATACAGTGCCTGACTCAGGATGTATGACATACACAGAAGGTGCCGGAAACAGGAACTGGGATTTCGACACCCACCTCTCTACCCACTGGCCCCAGAACAACCTTGCCATCACCTCTGTCGCCTGGGTCCCTAAGCCAACCTCCTCTATCAACTTCACTACCCACTTCCTAGCAAGCTGATCTTGTCCCCAGCTCAACCTTCTCCTCAGCACAGATGTTACTGGACCTGTGTAGAAATCACCTGTCTCTGTACGCAGAGTCCTCACCAGGTGGGAGAGGGCAGAGTGGAGAAAGGCACATTCATGGATTCCCCACTCAAATCTCTCATTCAACAGTTATTTACTGAGTGCCAGGCACACAAGAGTAACACAAGAGCCCTGTCACAGTGGGACAGAGATGTGCTGCCCACAAAGAGTACCCTCCCGTGTACCAGGCCCACCCACAGGCCTTCCCTGCCTTAACTACACTTTCATTACCCCCATTTTATACACAAGAACATCCTTCACCACCCAAGGGCCAACCTGGGATCTAGGAAACATGATCATAGTACAGAAGCAGAGAGGACAGGAGGCTCCACCAGGGAAGAGGAAGAGGAGAGCCTTACCAGAGCCACTGCACCACCTGGCCCTGAATCACATGCTTCATACATGATCTCCATTTGACTGCTCTCCATTCCACCCCATCCACATGAAAATAGCAACAGGTGACACTAACATGGCATTTATTACAGTTCCGCATTCTTCACATCTCCAACTCTATTAACCCCACAGCCATATGAGGTGATGCTATTATTTTCTTACTGCAGGTGGAGAAACTGAGACACACAAGTTGAGTTACCCACCCAAGGCCAGAATTCCGCATGAAGCACCTGGTTCCAGAGCTCAAGCTCCTGACCATCTCCACACCTTGTTCACTGCCTCTCATAAAGCGACAAGTAAAAGACTTTCTGAGTGCCAGGAGAGAAAATGATGCAGAACACGTTATAACCTTGACAGAAGTGACCAGAGTTCCTCTCTAGAAAGAGACACTTGAAGTCAATATGAGGAGGACACATACCGACAGGCTCAGCCGGGAGAACATGGAGACAGGAAACGCAGCCTTCCCAAAGAGAAGGGCATCGGCGAAAGCACAGGGGAAAGGAACTTGAGGCACTCCCAGGCCAAACGGCTGTGTAGCCGGAACACGGCGGAAGAGAACTGACAGCCGGGTCTGAGACACGGTCTCAGCGGCAGAACAACATTCTGAAAATGGCCACACCCTCCTGTGCCTCAGTGGGCTCCTCCATAAACAAGGCTCACCCCAGCACCTGCTCTCAAGGGGCCCTAATGAGGATTATCACACAGCTGCAGGCAGGAGTGAGCCCATGTCTGACACACAGGAAGAAGGCTGCCTGACTGAGACGACTCTAGCTGTACTGCAGGAGTGGAAAGGTGGCAGGAAGAGGGCCAGGGCAGCCGAGGGCTGTCCAGGATTGGAGTAATGGGCAGGAGACAGGTAGATGGACAGGTGGCAGGGACGGGTGAGGTGCAACAGCACTCAGCACCTGAAACCTGGGCTGAGGGCTGGGTGAACTCTTCTTGCATTGGCAGTGCTGGGGAAATGAGTCTATCCCTCAGTGGGAGAGCGGGACCCCTCCTAGAAAGAAAAGCTGTTCCTGCATTCAGCTGGGCCCCAGCACTGCATCCCAGGGGATTCTCTTCTGGGGCAAAATGGGATGTCGAAGTGGGAAAAGCTCCCGAGTGGGGCCGCTGGGACAGCAGGTCCTGTGCCGGGTGTGGGGAGACCCTGAGAAGAGCCTCACTAGGTTTCCCTCCAAGGGTTCCTAGCCCCCGTACACAGAAGTAGCCAGTGCACTTCCCCAAGAGAACCCACCAGGACGGCCAATGCCACACCAGGCCAGCTCAACCCTCTCCAGAAAGCAGTGGGCCCTCACCTGGCTCCTGGTTCCCCATGTGCCTCACTCCAGCCTCATCCGCACCAAATTAACATGCTTCTTGCCCCAGTCAACTAATGAACTAGACAAGGAAAAGCTGCCACCAACTTCAGGAAAAGTAAGCAAACCAAGCTCAGTAGCACAGAGCTGTAATCCCAGCACCCTGGGAGTCTGACGCAGGAGGGTTAGAAACTCAAGCCCAACTGGAGAAATTTAGGGACAGCCTGTCTCAAAATCAAAAATAATAATAAACTGAGGTTGTAGCTAGTATGAATGAAGGCCCTAAAGTCAATCCTCAGTGCCACCAAAAGGTAAACAAAAAGCTAAGCAGCCGCTGCCGGCTTCTTGACAGAACACAGTACGCCTAGAGGTGAACCTGAAAAGTCAAAGAATCAACAGCACCTAGGGGGCTGGAGGTGTGACTCGGCCTAACAAGCTCAAGGACCTGGGTTCCAAGCTCCAGCACCATAATGGCTGGGCATGGTGGTGCACATCTCTGATTCCAGCACTTGGGAGACTGAGTTCAAGGCCAGCCCAGGTTAGACTGAGTTCAGGACCAGCCTGGACTACAGAGCCCTGTATCAAAACAAAACAAACGGAAAGAATCTGGGGACAACCCACTCAGACACCCATCCCAGGGAGTGGGAGCTTCACCCTTCTGTCCTGTTGCTAAATAAAGACCTACTCTACTTATTCTGTACACTGAGGAAGGAAAAAAAAAAAAAAGGAACAATAACAACAAAAAAACCTCAGAATCTGATCAGGACTCTCCAGGTTCAATTTCCAAACGACAGGGGAACCACGAAGTTGGCCATGCTGCAGGATGCAACCAACCAAACCCAGCCTCTGGGAGAAGCTACGGGACAACTGTCCCAAACAAACACCGTGCTGGGGAAAAGGGGCTGGGTCAAGACAGTGGGGATCCTAGAGATGCAGAAAGACTTCACAGAAACCGTATTTATGAGACACCAAAAATCTGAGCACTAATGAGACATGAGGGGCTACTCCCTTTCATAATCCCCCTTCCAACTAGCAGAGGATTCCATCCCCCTTCTTTACTTTTCCCAAATAAAGTACCTTCCCTACACTCTGAAAAACAAAACAGGGGTCTAATACCGTGGACATAGTTCAGTGGTTAGAGCACTTGCCTAGCATGCACAAGAGACTGGGTTCGGTCCCTAGCACCACGTGAAGATTAGCTTGGGCATGGTGTCCCATGCCTATAATCCCTTGGAAGGCTGAGGCGGAGGACTGCTGTGAGTCAAGGCCCAGTTTGTGCTACATAGCGAGCTCAAGACTAGCCTAGATTACAATGAGAGACACTATCTCCAAAAAAATAAATAAAAAAATTTAAAAATGAGGTAGTAAGGAATTACAGTTACTATTTTTGTTGTTGTTGAAAGACATTTTACTTTTTTTTTCTTTTAGAGGTACACTGTGGAACATCTACCCTTGAAAGGCAGCTGGAATAGACTCCCAAGCAACAATGCTCATGACAGAAGATCAGTCAAAAGTTACAAGAGCCACAGCTTTATGCTGGGGTCCTCAGAGTTGTTACACCAGTCAATCTGCTTTGGTATATTTTCCATAGAAAAAAACTGGAGTGTGGGAAGCAAATTTGATCCTGCCATTCAAACAAATCTTCCAAGTGTTTTCCATAATTCAAAAAAAAAGCAAAGTCCAGGTCCATGGCTCACAAGGCCCTGCAGGATCAGCCCTGCTTACCTTTCCCGCCTGACCTCTAGCAGGCCCCTTCACCCCTTCTAGAAATACCTCCCTCACTAGACTCCTCACCACCCCTTGGCCACCATAGGCTCCCTCCTCTCAGGTCTCTGCTCCTGCTGCTGCTCCCTCTGGGATACTTTCCCCAACATCTGAGCTCAGCTATGCCCTCCGACCAAAACATGAGCTCAACAACAACAAGGGCCTCCCAGCCCTGCTGTGCCCAGCACATAGCAAGCACTCAAAAATAAATGAACAGGGATGGCTCGGCAGTTAAGCACTTGCCGAGCAAGCACTATGTCAAGCACTAAGTACCCAAGTTCAATTCTCCAGTACCACATAAGCCAGGCATGGTGGCACACGCCTTTAATCCCAGCACTGGGAGGCTGAGGCAGGAAGATTATCATTCTTCGAAGGCTAGTCTGGACTCCATAGTGAGTTCAGGACCAGCCTGAGCTACAGAGTGAGACCCTGCCTCAAAAAATTTAATAAATAAAAATGAACAAAGCCAAGTCTGAACTCACCTCTGCACTGCTACTCAGACTACAGATTTCCATTCCCTGGGTTTTTTCTTCCTTAGTGATGTCCTACAGGACTATCACTCCTACCTAAATAGCTGTCTTGAGAAGTCAAGGTCAGGGCACCCAGCACAGTACCCGGTGAATGACGAGAGGGGCATGAAAGCTAAAGGTCCTAGGTTTAAGACCAGGATCCCCAATCTCCTTCTCATACCCTCAGGTACTTGAGTCCAGTCAATGGAGCAGCTCACTAGAGCCAATTCTTACAAGTTTTTGAGATTCAGAGGGAAACACATGGCAGGTTTTTCCTCAATCAGACCAGGCAGGGGATCCCTCGTTACAAAGCATGGACCTCAAAGGTCCATTTCACAGGCAGAAATACTGGGGCCCCAGTGGGGAGAGCTTCCTTTCAGCCCCACCCTGCCTGGTGAGTCAGCAGTCCAACCTGCTTGCCCATCTCAGTTAAGACCCAGCCACACCCTGGCTAACCACCTCCCAGCCTCAAGGAAGAGACTTGCAGCCTGGCTTGGCCTGCTCCTGCTCTCTCCAGACAGTGTGACTCCCTTCCCCAGCCAGCCAGCGGGTGCTCTGGTAATTAGTACTTGACCTGGGGGAGAGTCAACACTGGGCAGCGACGGCCCAGGAGGACACAGGTCCAGCACAAGCAGCTCCATCCAGGAAGCAGTGTGCTACCGCCTACTTGGAAGGCGATGATGGGCACTAGGGAGGGTAGGCATGTGTGCTCTGTGGGCTGCATCGGGCCCACAGGTGGCAAGAGGACGCACCCTTCTCCTGCAGGGCAGTCGCCCCAGCTTCTACCCTGGCCTGAGGACGGGATATGCCCTTCCTCGCTCCTTCCCCAGCTACTTTAAGTTTGTCCTGGAATTGACACTTCCGCAGGAACTGGTGCAAGCCAACTCCTCTCCTCACCCTGTGCTCCTGCGCTCACATTATATGCAGCACCAGTCACCCAGGCCGGCTGCCACTCCTCTCCTCTGTCTTCCCCATAGCCTTGGAGACCACATCTGGTCCCTGTGTCCTGCGGTTTGCCCGAAAAGGGGGGAGTAGAGTACCAGAGCTAGAGGAGGACCCATGCATAACTGTGTGCCCCCCACAGACCAGGTCCATTTCTCTGGGGCAAGAACCAAGATGAAACTCCACAGCTGACACTGCCCCTCCTCTACCCCAACTCCATTCGCAGTCAGCCAAGTGACCAGAATCTTTTCCTATTTCCTTAGCTGCAGCTGTCTTCCCTCTTCCACCTACCCCTCCCTCCTCCTCCTACAGAGCGAGTACTGGGGATCGAACCAGGGACTTCACACCGATCTACATCTTCAGCCCATTCTTTACTTTTGATTTTGAGATGCCTTGCCAAGTCACTAACTGGTCCAGGCTAGGCTCAAATGTGCAATCCTCCTGTCTCAGCCCAGAGTGCTAGATTACAGGCCTGCCCCATGGGGCCTGGCAAGTCCACCCTTTCTTATCAGCTCCAACTACTGCAGGCCCCACCCCTGCCCGCTGCTGCTCCTGGGACTGCAGGGCCTCTTTACCCATTTCCCTACTTCTACCTTACTTGGCATTTAACAGGCACACAAAAGAGCACACAGTGGACGCCCAGGGCCCAGAGCACTTTACTTACTCTACCTCCTTGGTAGCTGATTTTTCAGATGGCATTAAAGTTCTTTTATTTTTTTATTTTTTATTTTTATTTATTTATTTATTTTTTGAGACAGGGTCCTGCTCTGTAGCCCAGGCTGGTCCTGGACTCACTGTGGAGCCCAGGCTGGCCTTGGACTCATGGCAATCCTCCTGCCTCAGCCTCCCGAATGCTGGGATTACAGGCATACGCCACCATGCCCAGCTCATGTGGTGTGGAAAATCAAACCTGAGTACTTAGCACTTGACACAGCACTTGCTAGGCAAGCTCTTTAACCTCTGAGCCATTTCTCCAGCCCTTTACTTGGCTTTTTAAAAGAGTCTCACTTTGTAGCCGAGGCTGGCCTCACAGCCACAATTCTCTAGCTTTGGCCTCCCCAGTGCCGGATTTATAAGTGTGTGCCACCACACCCAGCTTAAAGTTCTTTTAAGAAGAGGTATCAGGTCACATCACTGTCACTGCTGTTTATCTGACCTTGGGCATGAATGCTTGGACAGTCCAGGAAGCATGGACTTAAACCAAACCTCTCATCTGCTCCCTGTCCTGACAGATCCCACCGCTCACGGCCCACCTGGCTTCTCCACCTGCTCCTCATCCTCATGGCATCTATCAAGGTGATTTTCTTCAGTTCCACTGGTCTGGCACCCAAATGCAAAGTTGGTTACACAAGGGCAGGGCCTTTCTGCTGCATTCCCCAACCCCCGCCACTGCACAGCTGCAGTAAGACTAAAAGAATACCTCCCGGCACATGCCCTGGGCCAGGAACTCTTCTAAGTATATTAGGTGGTTAACTCACCTTGACTCACCACCATTATCAGCCTTATCTTACAAAAGTGGAAACAGGCCCTTTGAGATTCAGTCATCTATCAGAATATCAGACAGGTTATTTAAGTGTCAAGGCCAGGATGTCCATCAGGCAGCAGGACAGCAACACAAAGGACCAGAATTCTGCTACGCTACAGACAGGCACATGAGCACGCACCTGGAATCCCAGCCGCTCAGAGGACTAGGGCAGAAGATGGCAAGCACAAGGTTGGTATGGGCAATTTTAGCAAGATACTGTCTCAAGATAAAATAGAGAGAGCCAAATATCTAGCTCAGTGGCAGAGTGTTTGAGTAGTATGCAGAAAGCCCCAGGTTCTAAACCCAATGCCAGAAATAAGAATTCCCAGATGCTAAACAGACACCTGAGAGCTGCTGCCTGTCAGGTGTGTCGCACTCCAGACAAATAGACAAATACCCACTTACGCTCCACCGCCTACCCTGGGAACGGCACGCGCAGTCCCAAGGCCACAGACACCTACCGCAGGTCACTTTGCCTTCTGAGGTGGGCCTGGTGGGCTCCTGCTGCTGCTGGGGAGCAGCTGCGCCCCCTCTCCGCCGCCGCCGAGCACCACCAGCACTGGGGCGGCCCCGACTCCGCCGAGGCCGCTTGGTCGGAACAGCATCTGAGGACAGACCAACAAAGTGGGCTGAGGACCACGACAACACGCAGGATGCCCAAGTGAGGGTCCCGGAGGACGCAGGCCACTCATGCTGTTGGGGAAGACTCCATGGCACTCTAGAGGACAAGCGTGTCACCCACCACAATCTGGAAGGGTACATCCCCAGGGGGTCCCTCCAGCTCTGATCCTAAAGAAGCCCCTTCACTCAGGGTAGGAGGCAAGCCTACCCTGTATAACCACGAAAACGGGAACACAAAGCAAAGGTCTGGCAAGAAGCTAGAGCAGCTCCCAGGATCGTGTGCTACACTTCGCATAATAAAGAGAAAATAAGACTATACACTCATCCTTGTTATCGAAACACTGGACGGACACATTTAAAAGGAGTGAAACTGGTTACAGATTTACTTGGAGTGCAATGATACGAATGACACGTCTATGAAAGCCTTGTTTTTCACCCTTGCTTTGCCTTTTCAGGGGTATAACGTTTACACACTCAAAAACTTAAAAGGAAACCAAAAAAATCTAAAATGACACAAACAGAAACATATGAGGCTAATAACTGATAACATGAAAACTCAATAGAAAAACTTTCTTTATTTATTTTTTGAGCAAGGTCTACCTCTGTAGTCCAGGATGGTCCTGAACTCACTAGAGTCCAGGTTGTCCTAAAACTCAGGCAATTCTCCTGCCTCAGTCTCTTGAGTGCTGGGATTTCAGGTGTGAGCCCCAATACCCAGTTTATATGGCACTGGGGAATAGAACCCAGGGCCCTGAGCATTTAATAGAGGTAGAAAAAAACAAGAATTGGAAAATCACTTTAACTGCTGAGCTACATCCTCAGCCCAAAAACGTTTCAAATAACATGGGAGAAAGGTCTGACTGCAAGCTCTCAGTAGGATATGATCAAAGAATAAAAACCATAAACAAATATCATGTTTCATTTAGGAGACCCCTTTAACATCTTACTGATTTTGTAATTTTGATGCTGCTTTATTACTTTCATAAAAGCAAATAAATCCACATTTTAATGTAATTAAAAATCATGATTTTTAGTATAAAAAAGTCCTTGTTAACTTTCATTTGATTTGAAGTGGGCCTGGCTAAAAAATACTAACAGGACCTTTTTAAAGAGCACAGCCTCTAGCTCTGCTCACTGACAGAGCCTAGAAACAACGCACCCCTCAGCAAGCAGATCATGGTCTGTAAATACCATGGCCTCTAAAAGAAACTGGACTCACTGAGAAACAGCTCATTCTAGGCCTAAAGGAATAGTTCACAGGAAGCCAAGGACATAAGCAGTGCCATAAAGCAGGAGGAACTCAAAGAATGACAAAGCCATGACCAAAAAAAAAAAAGAGAGAGAGAAAAGAAAAAAGAAAGAGGAAAAGAGAGCACCCATAGCCTAGCCAATGTGAACTTTAAGAAGAATAACTACTTGACTATAACAAAGTAAATAAATGATGAACAACTCCATAGTGATATTCAGAAAAACAGGAGAGAATGTGTCTTGTAAGAAATCCATTTGTTAGAGGTAAAAGAAAAAAGAATTGGAAAATCACTAATTTGCAAACACCAATGTGATAAAATTTAGGGAGGGCTCCTCAGAGAAGCTAAATCCACCGGGTAAATGGAACAGTATGACCCCTTAGAATGTTTAACTTTATTTGAAAGTCAAATAGAATGGGACACACTTATAATCGCAGTACACAGCAGTCTGAGAAATTGAGGCAGAAGGATCACAAATTCAAGCCCAGCTTGGTCAACTTAGCAAACTATCAAGAGTCTGTTTCAAAATAAAAATAGGACCTGGAAGAATAGCTCTGCACAAGGCCTTGAGTTTGATTCCCCAGTACCACATAAACTGGGCATGGTGGTGGCATTCTACCACTTGGGAAGCTGAGGCAAGAGAATTGCTGTGGATTTGAGGCCAGGTCAGGTTCATCCTGGACTATAGACTTTGTCTCAAAAAAAAAAAAAAATTAAGGATGTGAGGGCGATCTGACTGTGACATCTCTCCCCCCACTGTCACCAGGGTTGATTCAGCTGATGTGGCTGGCTACGTGGGTGTCCCCTTCCTCCCACACCCCTCCATGTGTGTCCCTCCCGAAGCTGCGCACTCAGTCAGAGAAGATGACCTTCCCCACTACAGGAGGACCATCTCGCAGTCAAGGGCATATGAGTCGCTGTGCTTCCCTACTAGAACCTCCAAACAAGCTCTCAAGGTACACTTGTAGAAGAACGTAGGGTAGACAATCTTCCAAGACTCCAGACACATCCAAATGAGGCACTGCACGTGGCAGTCCGCCATTCTTTAACAAAAATATATATAAAAAATAAAAAATCAAATAAAAAAGGGCTGGGGACGTACCTCAGTGCAAAATTCCTAAGTTCAATCCTCTCTCTTTCACACACTCACATACAGACACACACACAAACACAACAATAACCAAAAAAAAGAAGAATCACTTTTAACAGAAAACAAAACAAAAAAAGTCCCTTCAAACTTGGGCCTGGTGGCAAACACCTGTATTACAGCACTTGGAAGGCAGAAACAGAAGGAACAGTTCAGGGCCACCTTAACAGAAAATAAATGTCCCTTTAAAACTGGGCCCGGTGGCACACACATGTAAACCCTGCACTTGGAAGCCTGAGGCAGGACTACAAGTTCAAAGCCATTTCGTGATGCGCTCCAAAACAGAAGAGGTAACTCCAAGGAGCTTTTCTGCCAAAAATGTGTAACCTGTATATAACCAAGACTCTAAACCTAATTCCCACTCCAAAAGAAATATGGGGAATAGAGGGACAAATTAAATGACACCAACAGGAAATAACCAGATCTACCCAGAAACAATCAGAACTTTCTAGAAAACAATGAACCAGGGCAGGTCACAGAGTCTTTTCAGAGCAGCTGCAGGTCTGGTGGCTCGGTGACAATGCACATGCTTAGAATGCCTGAAGCCCTTCTCCCCCAGCAACCTTCCCTCTCCCTCAATGGTATAAAGTGGGGAAGAAATTCATGTTCTATATGCACTTAAAGAGATGACAATGGTTTCCTGGTACCACATAAACCAAGTATGGCGGCACATGTGTATAATCTCAGCACTTCACTTGGGAGACTTACGCAGGAGGACTGTTGTGAGTTTAGGACCAACCTGGGCTACAGAGCAAGACCATACCTCAAAAAAAAAAAAAAAAAAAAGGGCTGGAGGAATCGCACAGCAGTTAAAGCACTTCAGCACAAAGCCCTGGGTTTAATTCCCCAGCACCATATAAAGCTGGGCATGGTGGCACATGCCTATAATCCCAGCACTCAGCAGGCTAAGGCAGGATTGCCAAATCCAAGACTAGCCTGGGCTCCACAGTGAGTTCAGGACCAGCCTGGGCTACAGAGCAAGACCTTGTCTCAAAGAAAGAGAAAGAGAGAGATAAAATATACAATTCAATCATGTGTGGGTCTTCAAAGTTGAGAAATTTGAAAATGAGGTGGGCCTATAATCCCAGTATTTTGGGAGACTAGGATAAAATGATAGCAAGTTTAAGCGCAATCTGGGTCACTTAGCAGTTTAGCAAGGCCCTTTCCAAAATATGACCTGGGATATATTTCAATGTGAAGGCCATGAGTTCAATCCCTAGTGCTATGTACCACATCCCCTGGCCCCTCCAAAAAATATTTTAAAATGAACCCTCAGAGTATAAGAGAATAACTATTTTCTTATGTACAAAATAGTCTTAAAGTAGTACAGAAAAATATCCTTATTCTCAAGTGATGCTTGCTGATGAGGAGTAAATCTAACTAATGTCCCTAATTTCAACAAAAACCCAGAATTACACATACACATGGAAAAACAAAGCAGTAGATTTCTTATTTTTGTTGTTGCTTTGTTTTTGAGAAAGGGTCTCTCTCTGCAGTCCAGGTTGGTCCTGAACTCACTATGTAGACCAGGATGACCTTGAAATCCCAGCAATCCTTCTGCCTCAGCCTTCTGAGTGTTGGGATTACAGGCATGTGCCACCATCCCCTATTTATGTGCTGCTGGGGAATTGAACCAAGGCCCTGTGCTTGTTAGGCAAGCACTTTAACTGCTGTGCTATTCCTCTAGCCCTCAAAGACATCAATGTTAACAAATCACTGACTCAAAGTAAAGACATTCAGCTTCTCTGCATGTTTAAAATTTTATATAGCTGGACCTAGTGGTACAGGCCTGTCATCACAGCACTCTGGGAAACTGAGGGAAGAGGATCACAAATTCAACTTTAGCCTGAATAAATTAGCAAACTCTGTCTCAAAATAAAAAATAAAAATATGCTGGGGATGTAGCATATAACTCAGTGTAAAGACGCTAGGCTGGATTCCCAGTTCCACAAAGAAAGGAAGAACAAGAGAAAGAAAGCAAGAAAGCAAGCTAGGAAGGAAGGAAGGAAGGAAGGAAAGGAAGGAAAGAAAAAAGGAAGGAAGAAAATAAAATGGAGAAGAGGAAAGACAAAATAAATTAATTGAGGCACAGCAATTAAACCAATCAGTCACATTCAGGATGAATAAACCTCAGAAACAACTCCAGCAAACACAACCAGGTACAGAATGATAGCCCCAACATAATGCTATTTAAATACAAATACAAAATCACATAAAACAACAGCGTGTTGCTCCAGGACACATGCTTCCTCCTACAATAATAATAAACATAGACACATTGCAAATATGAATCACGATGACCCCTTGGGCTACTTCCTTGATGGGTCAGGGTTCAGAAGAAATAGAAACACTGCCACCAGGTCCACCCAGTGGACCTACCTGTGTCCCACTGACCCTGCTGAGAATCTGAAGAACTGCTTGACTGTCGGCGGCGCCGAGAGCTGCCCTCTGTCCTTTTTGAAGAGGAGCTGGAGGTGCCATAGTTGTAGCGCTCAGGGGATACTGGAGGAAGAAGATGGAAAACAAATATTAACAGCCTCCTACCAATCCCAGATCCGGTCCTCAACTTCTATCACTAGAAGAATGTCTAGACCACATGACACCTAAGTCCCAAGAGGTAAGTGAAAGAAACAGCCACTCCTCACAAACACCTCCTGCCCAGGGGTTGTTCAGACGCATCCCAGACGGAACACTCATCACACTCTGGCAGTATCCAATCCACAACCATAGCAGCTTCCACTGCCAGGGATATTCTTTAAGCAATCAAGAACAAGATCTCTGCAATGTCCCTTTGCCCCACACCAACTGCTCCCAGATCACCCTGAGGCCCCAGAAGTAGGCAGACCTCTGTAGGCAACTCGTATCTTCACTTCTAGAACCTGACCCTCAGACATATTTTTCCATAAATGTGGTCAGCCCTTCTAAAAGTGCCCTTCTGGTTATCCAAATCTCACAGGCTTACTGTGGGCTAGAAAAGTCCATAATCTCCTCTCTCGAACCTAGTCTCACCACCTCCAGCAACCCAGCTAAGGACCCCCCAGTCTCTGCATGCACTGGGTCCCTGGTAGTCTGAAACCCTTGCAGCTCTTCACCTGCTGAGAACTGCTGCCCTTCTATTTGAAGAATTAAGGGCCTCAACTCTGAAGACAGGCCAACTGCATATGAACCCTGGACCACACTTCCTAGTTACATTATCTGCAAGCCCCTTTGTGATCTATCTTCTTGGCTCCCCCCACAACACACATAGTCTCCTGCCATGACGGCTGCTCAAGAGGCCAAACTTATTCCCATCTCAAGTTTTGGATGCCTTCTCTCTGCCTGGGACTTCGTCCCCTGAGATCTGCGCATGGCTGGCAGTGCAGCCTCAGTTTAAATACCATTTTCTCAGAAAGGACTTCACTAATTACCTAATCTAGGCAGCCTCCCTTTATTTTGCAACATTCCATACACCCTCTATTCCATTACCTCATTTTAGTCTTTCTGTAACCACAACTAAAAGCAAATTGCTTGTTTGTGTGTCTTTACTTCTTAATGTACCAGCTAAATGTAAGCATCACAGAGTAAATATCAGCCTCCTCATCTTATCACCAACTTACATACTCAGTGCCCAATAGGAGGATTTTTTTTTTTTTTTTTTTGAGACAGGGTCTATAAATCAGGCTGGTCCTAAACTTACCCTGAGGTTCAGACAATCTTCCTGTCTCAGGCTTCCCAGGGCTGGGATTATAGGCAACCACACCTGGATAATTGTTATGTAGTACTGGGGAATGGAACCCAGGGCCTTGCAAATGCTAGGCCTGGCAGCTACATTCCCAGCCCAGATTCAAGTCTTACACTTGACAAGCTGCTTAACTTTTCTGAACTTCTCATTTTCTTTGTACAAGTGGAGAGAACATGACTTCTCTGTAAGACTACTGGAAGCATGTAGGGTGACAGTTCATATGAAGGACTTAGTACCTGGCATGAACAAGCCCTCCGTGAGCGTAATTATTATTGATGTGGTCAAACTCCACAAGCTCTCTCCTCCTCAAGCCAGGCCTCTCCTCCTCCCCCTCCACCCCCGGTTGTATTTCTCACTGCTACTCCGGGAAAAGGGTAGTGGAATTGGATCTATCTGGGAACCAGGGGGACCAGTGAATGCTAGCTAGACCTCTCCCTACCAGAAGTCTGTCGCACTCAATCAACCTTACCAGGACGGCGCCTTTTACGTGCCAGGTGCGGCAGCAGGTCGTGGCGGGCCAGCACGCGCAGGAGTTGGCCCAGCAGCCGCAGGTTGCTCTCGTCACATTGCCCTCGGCGCTCCAGCTCCAGTAACAGCTCCAGGCCGCTGCGGGCGCGGGCTAGGCCGCCAGCGGCGCCGGGGGCCTCGTCCAGCAGGAATGCCAGGAGCTCCAGCTCGCACTCAGTCAGCTGCCCGCCCACCACCTCGAACATACGATGAAGCGACAGCATGCCATAGTAGTCCAAGCACTCATCCTCCTCCCAGCTCGGGGCCGGGGTCGACCCAGACAGCGCCATTCCCCGGGGAGGGATGCGGAACAACTCAGAACCAGGGCCTAGAACCCACACGGCGGGGAGGAGGCAGCGGTCAGCGATGCGGCGGCCTGTACTCAACACGGGCCAGTGTGTGTTTCCCCCGCCCTGATCAGGCAGGGCCGCCCCCCCCGCCCCCCCAATCCTCAACCGTCTCAGCCTCCCACGCCCCCGGGAGGGGGGTGGTATCGCCCAACAAGGTCCGCTGGTAACAGGTCGAGACGCCAGACCCCGGTCCTCCGACCAGTCGGGCCAGTCCAGCCCAAACTCCCCTCCCAGGTGGTACGTTCCAAACCGGCCTCCCGGCTGACCGAAAAGGTTCGGTCCATACTAGGATCGTGGCCCTTTGCAGGCCGCCGTGTGTACTACACTGTGACTTTGGGGTAGTAAATGTCCAGACGTGGCCCTTGACTGTTCGGCAGAACCATCCAACTAGACCTTTCACTCCACTCAAATTCTACTGTCCGGAAGGGACTCTCTTCCCCTATAAGCTGGATCGGCTAGGGCAGTCCCCGGATCCACACAGGTGACGCTGTCCGAACCCGACCCCAGCACTATAAAGGGCGGTCCCACCAGTCCCCGACACCCAAGTGCCTCCTGATACCCTGATCTACCCGCCACCAGTCCGCCCTGAGGCCTCTTAGGACCCTCACCGGATTCCGGCGTCCGATGACTCCTGGGCGACGGCCGCAGCCACTTGTTTTGGATCTTTCTGGCACCTTCTCTATTATTACGCCTGCGTCACGTCGCTCCTCCTCCTTCTCCCAACTCGCGCAGGTGCGACCGCCACGCCCCTCCCGCGCAAGCGCAGAATGAGGCCTACAAGCCCCACCCTCCTGGCCTCCTGACCCGCCCCCAACAGCAGCTCCGCGGCTCCGGTGTTGGCGCCTGCGCAGAGCGAGAGCCTCCCGGTCCCTGACACCCAGTTACAGTGTGCCTACTCCGGCCCGTGACTTAAGCCACCCGGTCTGGGGTTGCCTCACGTAATGATACTCATCTCACGGATTACAGCCTCCTCCTAATCACGCCCTAGTCGCCCATATTATCGCTACCCCGACCTTCCCAAAGCAAAGGATTACAGTTTCGACTGTCCCGGCTCCCAGTAGCTCTCGTCTCTCTTATAATGGGGAGTTGGACATTCGTTCATTACAGCCCCGCGTTACCGGGAACCAGTATCTTAACCATGTTTCCTGATCCTCCTTTATCCCGTAGAGCACATCTGCCTTGTAAATTCCTCCCTCTGATCAAGACTGGGATTCTCCAATTTCATGTTCAGGATTGGGTAACTTTACAAAAAAGAAGAGACTCCTCCAGCCCGAGAGGCGTCTCCTAAAGACGTCCGTCACAGGCACTCCTCTTACACAGGGTTGGAACAACGTTTCCGCAACGCCTTGAGTCTCTGCCCTGCAGGATCACGGAGCCACCCAAATGCCCCTTTCCTGACCTGCACCTCCGAGAGCTGGTTTATCGGGGGAGGCAGCATTGAGGCTGCATTCTATGCCGCGGAGGCTTGGGCGTGACGGCCGCCCCGCCCCCCACTTAGGTGACTCAAGGTCACAGCCACAACGTGCCTGAGATAGGTCTCCTCCCCAGACCTGTACCTATCTCCGGAATTATCTCCTCTTGAAAAGCAGGAGACGTGGGTTCTGCCTGGCACTGACTCCGTACTTACTGACTCTGTTTGGGCTTCAGTGGAAACCTCGGAAAATTTATTTTCTCTGGGCCTCAGCTTTCCCACCTGTAAAACAGATGGGTGGCAACGGACCCCCGTGGACGCATAGTCCTAGCTGGACTGATACACTGTGGGCACCCTGCAAGTGACTATGATTGAATGCAGAGAAAAACAAAAGACTGTTAATTTTACAAACTGTAAAGGGTTATATCCATGTTGGGTGGTTACCCACCGTATATGAAGCCTCGTGCTGAGCTTTATGTGAATGGTATCACCAGTCTCGGCCTTTGAGATGGTATGATTCAAAGCCCATTCGCATCTGAGCAAAACTGAGTGAGGTCCGCTAAGTGGAAGTATCTCAAGTTTGGCTCACACCAAACCTGTTAGGTAAAGATAAGTCTCTTTGGCTCTGAAATGACACCTGTCAAGGTCTCCCGCCGCCCAGTTCGCTATGGAATCTCAGCTCTCTTGCCCACTTCCGGCCGAACTTTTATTTTTATGTATTTATTTTTGAGACAAGGTCTCGCTGCAGCCCAGGCTGGTCCTCAACTCACTGTGGAGCCCAGGCTGGCCTTGGACTCACGGCAATCCCGCCACAGCCTCCCGAGTGCTGGGATTACAGGCGTGCGCCACCACACCCGGTTTATTCCGTTGAACTTTTAAACTCTGCAAAAAAGGAGCGGTCACGGAGCACTGCCCAGAAGCTTCTCAGAGACGGGAACCCGCCCACAGAGCACAGATGGGTGCGTGGAGAAACTCGCGGAGCCCCGCCTGAGAGTCAACACGCAGGCGCAAGGGCGCGTGTCCTGCGCTGCCGGCTATGATTGGTCGCCCCGAGTAAGGGCGCCGCCCAATGGGAGGCGTAGATAGTGAGGGGTCCCACACGCCTGGAACCGAGGGTCGGTGTCAAGAGCCGCGGGAGCTACTGAAGGCAAGGGAGATGGGTGAGGGCACCGTGGGGAGGACGGGGTGTAATGTTCTGGGCGTCCGGAGAGGGCAAAAGGAGAACGAAAGAGACCCCGGGGGTCGAAGAATCTCGGGGCCTGTGCGAGGGCGGGAGCGGAGCGGGCTGGAAGGAGCGCTTCTTCCTGTGTGCCCTGGAGGCGTTGGTGGGTCTCCAGCAGAGTGGGAGATCCTAAGCGGGAGCTCCTTCCTTCCCTCCCACTTCCTGCCAGGACCTCTCGGGCTGCCGTGGAGATGAGTTTGGTAGGAGAAAGGTTTGCATAGTAGGAAAGTTGAACTTTAAGGCCCCCCGTGAACCTACTTATGTAAAGACCCCCGTACCCCACCCCCAACCCCAGTAGTTCACAATCCAAGATTAGATAAAAGAAATACGGACAGGGAAGGCTCAAATTGCAGGGCCACTTTTTCGGAGAGGCATTTATTGGATATCTGCTTTGCAAGCCTTGCAGCACTCCCCAGGCCTAACCCTAGGGGGGTTCTGTGTTCCAAGGGGGCCTGTAAACAGGAAAACTGAAACTCACTATCCCTTGATTCGCTGTTTCCCCGGAAGATCCTTTGTGGAATGACTGTTGTGTAAAGAACTCTGGCGACTCAAAAGTTAGTGAGGGATTTGGAATAGATAAGGAAAGTTTAGCTCCTGGGCATTTAGTGCATCATTGATTCAGAAACATTTCTAGGACATCAACTGAAAACAGAGCCCTGCACTGGGTTGCGAACTGGGAGAGTTGATCTGGTAGAAATGGAATGTGCACAGGGATGGTTAAACTCCCAGGGACTCGCTCCCCTAGGAAATGAGAGCCCATGGTTGTGTTTTGTTTAGTTTTGTTGACTGTGTGTTTTGTGGTAGCTGGGGATTGAGCCCAGGATCTTCACATCCCCAGTCCATTTTTTATTTTATTTTGAGACATTCTCTTTAAGTGGGTAAGTTGTACAAACTTGCAAGCCTCCTGCCTCGGCCCTCAGCGTGCTGGGATTACAGGCCTCTGCCACCCTGCTTGGCCCGTGTTCTTATTCACTAAATACCTATTTTATGCCTACTGTGTGCTGAGCATTGTTCTTGGCACTGAAAATACCTGAGTGATAAACTCAGAGGTTTAATCTGTTTTCTGTGAACTTAATTTGAATAAATTTTGAATGCAGGGCTGAAAATTAAACTCTCCATGCCCTCTGGCACTAACAGATCGGGTGAAGAAGAGAAAGTGAAGATTTCAAGAGGCTCTGGGTTCAATCCAGAGTGCTGCAAAAAAGAAGAGGGGGGGGGGAAAGGTTAGATTAAAAAGATAGCTTAGAGGCCTAATTGGAACGTGAGCCCCTATTGTGTGAGAGGCATTGGGTTGGGTGGCGCTCATAGGAAAGATGCAAAGGCAGAAGTTAGAATCCCTGTCCCTGGTCAGTGGTTCTGTTGATGACTGGAGCCTTCACGTTGAATCAGACCACCCTGTCTGTAAGTTCTAAGTCCTGTGAGAAGTTGAAAGACTATTTCAAGCTTATATTTGCTGCGATCAAGGTAGCACATGATACCATGGGAATCCCATGGAAGCAAGAATAGCCACTAACTACTCTGAGGATACATAAATAGTGTCATAAGTTTCACAAAGAAAATATAGTATAGGAGTTTGCTAGGCAAGAAGAGGTGAGAACTTTCTTGGCAGAGAAAAGAGCAGCATCACAGACTGAAGGGTCCAAAACAACCTTTTTTAGAGAACTTCAAGTCTGATCTTTACCAAGTCCCACAGACATTGTGGTCAGAAGTACTGTTAGCCCATTTCATAGGTGGGACACCAGTCTCTGGGAGAGGACTTAAATAGTGGGGCTCAGATCCAGACCCAGGGAAATCTGGTTCCAGAGCCCTTCTCTTGTATGCTTGCTTATTTCTGTATGCATTTGTGAGAGGAGGAAGAGAGGTGTTAGACACGGAGGCAAAGGTTGGGAGGCCAGGAAGGACACAGTGTGTTCTCAGAAAGGCTGAGCCTCTGGGAGAAGGCAGCATCACTCCAGACTGAGGAATGTTTTCTCTCCTGCAGATGCCAGGCTGCCATGGTATGCTTCTGAGACACAGGATCATTGAAGACTGAGGTATAAACATTGGATTAAGACTTACTGAGAGAGTCTGGTGAGTAATGGGATGAACAAGGGAATCCCAGAGACATCCTGCTTCCCCTAGATTCCTGGTGTGTCACTGGCTTTTGCCCTTCCTTCTTCAGGCACCGCATTTCCCACAATGGCAGAGGTTGTGGCTGAGGTGGCTGAGATGCCAGCACAGTCACCAGGGGCAGTGGAGATGTCAACATCCATGTCAGGGGAGATGACAGAGATAGCAACAGAGGTGATGGAGATGACACCTGGGGAGGCTCTTGCGTCTTCCCTCTTTTTCCAGCACCACCAGTTCATGTGCTCTGAGTGTGGCAGCCTCTATAACACACTGGAGGAAGTCCTCTCTCACCAAGAACAGCATGTGCCCACCATGTCAGAAGACGAGGCACTTACCATGCAGGACATCGGCCTGGAGCCAGAGCTACTGCCAGACACTGAGGAGGGGCCTTTCCAGTGTGGTGAATGTAGCCAGCTCATCCTTTCTCCCAGTGAGCTCCTAGCCCATCAGGATGCCCACCTCCGGGAGTCTGCAGGCCAGATCCAGTACCAGTGTGGAGACTGCGAAGAGCTTTTCCCCTCACCTGAGCTGTGGGTAGCTCATCGAAAGGCTCATCACCTTTCTGCCACAGCAGTAGAACCAACAGTGCCACCTCCTTTGCCTCCCTCCACACCACTGCCTGCACCCTCGACCCCATCCGAAGTCAAGATGGAGCCCTATGAGTGCCCTGAATGTTCCACCCTCTGTGCCACCCCTGAGGAGTTCTTGGAACATCAGGGCACCCACTTCGACTCCCTGGAGAAAGAGGAACGCAATGGGTTAGAGGAGGAGGAGGAGGAGGATGAAGAAGATGAAGATGACGATGAAGAGACAGAGGAGGAGGAGGAGGAGGCAGCTGCAGAGGGTTCTGATGATACTGTGGGAGGTAAGAAGTCCACAGCTGACCAGTCTCAGGACTATGGGGATTGTCCCCAACACTGTACCTCTGTGGGGGCACATCGACAGAACCGGCGGACATCTCGTGGATCAGCATCAGCCACCTACCCCTTCCACTGCAGCCAGTGTCAGCGCAGCTTCAGCTCGGCAAACCGGCTGCTGGCTCATGGGCGGGCCCATGTGGGTGGCACACACGAGTGTACGACCTGCTCCAAAGTCTTCAAGAAAGCCGCCTCACTTGAGCAGCACCTGCGACTTCACCGTGGTGAAGCTCGCTACCTCTGCGTAGACTGTGGACGTGGCTTTGGCACAGAGCTCACCTTGGTGGCCCACCGAAGGGCTCACACTGCCAACCCACTGCATCGCTGTCGCTGTGGCAAGACGTTTAGCAACATGACCAAGTTCCTCTACCACCGGCGCACTCATGCTGGGAAAAGTGGTGCCCCTGCTACAGCAGCAACAGCAGCATCCTCAGCTCCATCAGAGCCTACCCCCCCACCTCCACCCCCACCCCCTGCCCCACCTGCCCAGCTGCCCTGCCCACAGTGTCCCAAGTCCTTTGCTTCAGCTTCCCGGCTTTCCAGACACCGACGTGCAGTGCATGGACCCCCTGAGCGGCGACACCGTTGTGGAGTTTGTGGCAAGGGCTTCAAAAAGCTCGTCCATGTTCGTAACCACTTGCGGACGCACACAGGTGAAAGACCCTTCCAGTGCCACTCCTGTGGCAAGACTTTTGCTTCATTGGCCAATCTCAGCCGCCACCAGCTGACCCATACAGGTGTACGTCCCTATCAGTGTCTAGACTGTGGCAAGCGCTTCACACAGAGCTCCAACCTGCAGCAGCACCGACGACTGCACCTCCGGCCTGTTGCTTTTGCCCGTGCACCCCGCCTCCCCATTACTGGTCTCTACAACAAGAGCCCCTACTACTGTGGGACTTGTGGCCGCTGGTTCCGTGCCATGGCAGGCCTACGACTGCATCAGCGTGTCCATGCCCGAGCACGGTCTCTGACACTGCAGCCTCCCAGGTCACCACCACCTGCCCCACCCTCTGCCCCTGAGCCTCAGCAGACCATCATGTGCACAGAGCTTGGGGAAACCATTGCCATCATTGAGACATCCCAGCCACTGGCACTTGAAGATACACTGCAGCTGTGCCAGGCTGCACTAGGGGCCAGTGAAGCAAGTGGGCTGTTGCAGTTGGACACAGCCTTTGTGTGACACAGCTGAAGAGCAGCACCAAAGGAGCTGGTTGCAACAGCAAGTGTAGGTGCCCCTGGGGAAAAAAAGGACCACCACTCTGGGAGGCCAGTCTGGCATTCACCATGAGCCAGGATCCACCCTGGCCTCTTCTACACACTGACTCCTCAGAATAGCCCTGCCAAGTTTCTCTTGTCACCTTTTCTGCCTGAGGAGAAACTGAAGCTCTGAGATGCCATGTGATCTGTCTCAGGGTACTCTGCTGTCTTGCTAAAGGGTGTTTACCAAGGCTCTTGGCATCATCCTCGTGCCCAACATCAGGTAACCTTTATTGCACACAGATGTGTTCCAGTTCTGTACTGGGCACTCTCTTATACTTCTTGAGATTCCCTGCTTGTCCCCCAGCCCTAGTGTTCCCTGAACTTTTTCCCAGAACTTGGTTCTGCCTGGTAGGGAGGCACTTGACTTCTCTGGCCTTCCCTCATCTCAGTTTGAACAGCGTGGAAAGAAATTAGGTACCATGGTATTAAGCTTAGACTGAGTGATGCTGGAGACCTAGTAGTTAATCAAACACAAGCTTTGTCCTCAGGAATCGTGGCTCCATCTGCTAGGAGGAGCATACACAAGTACAAATGGTTTGTTCTCTAAGTGTGGTTTGATTCATTCAGCCTGTGTCCTAGGGCCTCCCTCCAATGTCCCAGGCAATGTTTGAAGCCAGAAGTAGTGAAGCCTAAGGAATCACCAGGTTGTGCAGGGTCAGTGGGATCCCAGAGTAGGGAACAGACCTCCAAGGGAGATCAGAAGTAAGAGAGACTTCTTTAGAGGAGGTAGTTCCTGAAGAAAAAGTAGGAAATCTGCCAGTGGGAAAGAACATTTCAGGCACACAGCACTGCAAGAGGACAATGAGTTCTTGAGTGTATTTGGAGACTGTTTTAACACCTATCATGACAGTGAACGTCTGACTGCCCTTAACACTGTATGTGTACTATGATCCCAACAGGATTGAGATAGATCTCTGATCTCTTACAGATGGACAAACTGAGAGGACAGTGACCTGATAAGTATTATGAGATTTGAACCATGTTCTCCCTTAAGCTCACATTTGTAACTAGTACTGTTCTAAGTGATTGAGACCTGAAGTCCATGTAAGGGCTGAGTTCAGAGGATTCAGTCTAATTGAAAGAGAATTAAGCTGTGTTCATAGCAGTTGAGATTTGAAGGGGCGTTCAAAGATCAAAGGACTTAACCAGACCCAGCAGAACAGACCTGTAATCCCAGCACTCTGGAAAGCTGAAGCAGGAGCACAATGTTGAGCCCAGCCTGGGCAACACAGTGACTTAGCGAGACTGTCTCAAAATCAAAAATAAAAATGGCCTGGGAATGTAGTTCAGTGTAAAGGCTCTGGACTTGATCCCCAGTACTACCACCACCACCACCACCACCACCACCACCATCAAAAACAAAAAAAGGTCTTAGAAGTAGGAAGAGATCCCCAGTTTTTTCAGTGAACTAGGGTAACAGTCCTTCCCTCCATGAGCAGATGCAGGTCAGTGGGGCAGGCCCTCCCCGCACTCTGTAAGACTAGGTGCTTGGATGAAGCAGAATGCTGCTGGGGCCAGGAGTCGTCTGGGAAAGAGGCTTACATCTTGGGAGTTGAGTAGTTCAGGACAGTGTTGGCAGGGTAGTAGAGTGGAGGCAGATGTCACAGCAGTGTGTCAGATCTGCTTGGCGTGTCGGAGTGAGGTGAATGATAAGGCTAAGATGCAGGTGGCAGAAAGCAGGGATGGTGGGTACAGGAGGAGGATGAAGGACACCATCTGTGTGGTCAACCCATGGGGAAGAAAGGGTCCCCAGGAACCCAAGCCTTGCCCACACCAGCCATCTCCCCATCTAATCTATATGCTCTATCCATTTCTGCAAGCAAGGTGAAATCCAGGCAGATGTTAAAGGAGAGACAAGAGTCTGTCCTGGGCAGTGTAAAAAATACTGTGGCCCCTACCATCAGGCCCTATGATATTTTTAGTGAGAAAAGCCATGCTGTCCCAGTGTTGTGAGTTGTCACTTGCCAACATCCCTGAGATGGAACAGGTAGGTGCCCTGCTTCAGACTCTAAAATAAAGCCTTGAGAATGTACTAAGGTTCTGGCCCTGTCCATGCCCACCCCTCTGAGAGTCAATAGGCAGGCTAAGTTTTAGCGAAAGTGACTTCTCACCATCCAGTGTTCCCTGGTCCTGAAGCAGCAGGTAACTTGCACTGACACACATAGCCTTTGGTTCAAGTCTTAACTCTGCCACTTGGTCTGTGGCCTTGGCCCCTCCAAGGAATTCCCAGTTCTCTCACTGATCACTGAGGGTGCTTACTTAGCCTTTCCTAAGCAAACATAATTTGTTTCTTCAGCCTCTGCAGTAGGAAAAAGTTCATTATTCCATGAGTAGACAGGGCTTCTAAGGGAGGCCGGTTGGATACCTGAACCAGGGTCAGGGACTCAGCCTTGCAAAATTCCTCTGCCTGAGATACAGCCTATTCTTGTCCCAGAACAGCCCTCCAGGCATCTCCCTCTCACTGGGAAACAGGCAGCCAGACAGGAAGCAGGTTTTCATGCCAATAATTTATTGAACAGAGGTCTGTACACAGGCAAACCTTACTGTGGAAACTTAAGACATCAGGAGCTCTCTCCACTCCCCCAGGCCCCCCAGGGTGGGGAGAGGAAGGAGGCGGCCTTGGGAGCAGGATAGGACAGAAGATACAGTTGTAGGGGAGGGGTCAGGGCCAGGTTGGATGGTGTGAATTGACATTTTCTTTAAGAAAAAAATTATAACAATCTATTTACACCTGGGGACCAGGGAAGGGAAGAGATAGGCTGGGCTGGTTCTATTTACAAGGGACAAAGAAGGGGAGAGGAGTCTGGAGGAAGTGGAGGCTTGAGGGGAGGGGACCAAGGGGGTAGGAGTTCCTCATGTCCCCCACCCCATCCATCCTTCCTTCTCTTCCCTCCCCACAACCAGTTAAAATCCTCTTAAAAAGCCTACCACAGGGGTTAGGCTGGTGAGGGAGGGACTAGAAGTGGGGGTAGGGACTCATTTACCTCTGCCCTTTTGGGGCCCAGCCAGGGCAGGAGTTCAATGGGCTATGCCCCCCCTTTCCCAGCCCCACTTGGGGTTCCCAGATGGATGTGGAAGGGTAGTTGATGGGGCCCTCAAGAAGAGTTAGTGAGGGTAGGTGTGGCATCAGGCGCCTGCCAGTCTGGGCCGGTCTGAGTCTCAGTTAAAGCTGAAGGAAGTCAAGGAAAGGAACCGTTAGCCTTTGCCTTTCAGACCCCTGTTCCCCTCCTAAAGTACGGAACTATAAATTGCTACATTAAAAGTCGAAAGCTGACACTTTAGGTCTAGGGCTACAAACTCAAAGGGCCAGCTTGACAATTGAGTGCCTCACATGAGGAAGGCAGGGTCCATATAAAAGGGAGCAGCTAGCCAGGACCGGTGGCCTAATCCTAGCACACTGGGCGGCTAAGGCAAGACTTACAAATTCAAGCTCAGCCTGGGCAACTTAGTGACTTAGCAAGATTCTGTCTCAAAACCAAAGCTAAAAAATGGGCTCGGGATGTAGTGTGAAGGCCCTACGTTGTTTCTCCAGTATCACTAGTGAAAAAAGGGGGTGGGGGGGCAGGAGCAACAGCTGTTGAACTGCCTGTAGGAAGAAAGGCAGGCAGCCTATCGCTACCAAATCTGATTTCCCCTAGAAAAACAGAAATCTGGGTTCTTACCCAAAGTGTCCTAATTTTTAAATGTGACCGACAAGTTCGACTTTTTGTTTGTTCGTGCTGAATTAGCATTTAAACACAAATGGAGGCCAACAATGTTCCATAAAGGTGGTCACTGACTTGTTGTAAAACATGTGTTTCCTTTTGGTAATACTAGAGATTGACCTTAGGTGTTTTTACTGAACCAGATCCCCAGCCCTTTTTATTTTCACACAGGGTCTCACTAAGTTGCCCAGCCTGGGCTCAAATTTGCAATTTTCCTGCCTCAGGCACTCAGTTCAGTGTTGGTGGGGTAGTAGAGTGGGGCAGATGTCACAACAGGGTGTCAGATCTCCTTGGAGTGTCGGAGTGAGGTGAATGATAGGCTGACTAAGATGCAGGTGGTAGAGAGCAGGGACCAAGCTGGGCAGGGACTGTGGGCATAGGAAGAGGGTGCAGGACACCCTCTATGTGGTCAACCCATGGGGAAGAAAAGGTCTTGGCAGGGGTGCCCTGCCAAGACAGCTATAACATATGCTTCATATGCCATCAAAATAGCAATAATTTAAAAAGACGTGCAGGAAACTCAAGGATTATGAGAACTATGCCACCTTCCCAGAGTCGCAAGTACTACTTTAACCCTCAGCCCTTCGACTTACCTTGTGAGGATGGGGTAAGGGGAGTACTGCCCGGTGGGGATCTCAAATGAGGAGGGATAAGAATGGCATTGAGAGACGGCTGGATGGAGAGTTCTAGAGATAAGAATTTACATGCAAAGTCAGGAAGCAGGGTACCAGGAAACCCAGTTAGGATTATGATAGGGTATCAGACAAGGACTCAGCTATTGGCAAGGCCATTCTATGGGTACAAAAGTACAGAACTCTTTAAATATAAAAAACGAATATAAGGCAGATTGTAGAGCAGCACTGAGGCAGCTAGGGCTTTCCTTGCATCTCAGGAATACCTTTCTGAGCACTAGGCCTGCCTTGGGCCCTGCTAAGCTCCCCACTGCTGTCTTCACCACCAAGCTCTTCACGTCTCTGACTGCCCCCTCCAGCCTCACAGATCCCAAGCTGTGCCCTCACCACCAGGACTGAAGTTGAAGAGAGGGGGAAGCGGGCGATTGTTGGGGAGCTGGGTTCCAAGACACCGCAGTTCATCAAAGAAGCTGTGGGCGCAGGCCTCTAGTGGAGAAAGCCTTGAGGATGGCGTGTACTCCAGCAGGCTTGAGCAGAGTGCGATGGCCTCGGGCGGAGTCCGAGATTTGAACACCTTGGGGGGCGGGAGGGGGGGGAGATGAGGGTGAGAGGTGCCCTGGCCCCCAATGTCCTATACCTTGCCTCAAATACAACTGCCTGTCTCCCACAAACCCACCTCCAAATGAGGAAACTGCGGTACAGCCAATGAGCAGTCAATTTGTATTAGATGGGCAGCCAGCCTCAGTCCTATGACTGTACAAGGCCTCTATGAGCTTCAGTTTCCCTGCCACAGAAATGGCAACCTTGAGTTTACCTGTGAGTCCTCAACTTTTAAAATTCCATAAACTTTTAAATCTGGTGATTTATGACTTGCTCCCTGCTTAACTTCAAACTCTCCCAAGTATGCTTCTGAAGCCACCACGTCTAAACCAGATGGCCTCCAGGGGCCCACCCTAGGTCCTGGCCCTACCTTTGTCCAGGGGTGAGCTTTAATCTGAGGGAACTTGAACTCTGTATAGTTGGGGTTCATCTCTCGGATTTGTTCCCGGGTTGGTGTTCCCAGTACCTGTAAAGAGAGGGAGAGGTCTAAGAAAGGTGCCCCTAACCCTTAGGCCTGCTCCCGGCCTTCCCTGACCCCATCCTCACCTTGATGATCTCCACCAGCTGGTCCACCCCACTGTCTCCAGGGAAGATGGGCTGGCCAAGGAGGAGCTCGGCCAGTACACAGCCAGCTGACCACACATCTGAAGGGAAATGGGGGAGGTTCAGGGCTGGGCAAGCAGGACCACCAGACCTATCCCCTTATAAACATTTCTATGCTTCGTGGCCATCCTCTGAAGTGTCAAGAGGCCCATTTTCTCAGATCGCAAAGGAAGCAATTGATCCAAGGTCATATGCAGCTTGGAGAACATTAGAGCCTGACCTTGAACCCCCAGGTCTGCCCAATTTAGCGCTGCACTCTCCAGTCTAGGTGTCCTTCCAACACTCATTTCATCTGTTCAGTGACCCCCAAGTGAGCCCTTTCTCTGACTGTAACCCCAGGACACAGACCAAACTAGGCCTACCTGTATCCTGTGAGCCACAGGAAGGTAAAGCCTTTAATCCCAGGCTGCCTTTGTCACCTCCCAGCCTCCTGCCCACAGGACGAAATGCTGCCTGGCTGTCTCGCCCCTCTCTAGTCTGTACCTTGACCTCATTCATTGCACAGGTTTGCTCCTAAGGACCACACAGTCCCTTCAACTTGCAGATATTCTCTTTCAAACTCTTTCACATTTGTTCTCCTATTTCAGCCTCACGTTGTGCCTGGAAAGGAGCACTGCCATCTTACAGGAAAAGACACAAAGGCCCTGAGTATAGGTGGCACCCTCGTGGTAGCAACACCTTGCTGCAAGTTCCTCTAAGGTCATTCCTTCCCTCCGACTAAGAAGAGAGGGCTGACTGGGACATTCTGGGCTCGGATGGACTCTGGAGTCAGGTCAACTTTCAAACCCCTGCCCTGTGTCCAGCAGTGCACCTAAAAGTAGGTAGCCTCCAGGTGCCCTCCTGGCTCCCAGGCTTAGACTACTCAAACCAAGTATGGAACATCAGCCTTCTAAGCTTGTGAGGACTGGGTAAAAGAAGAGATATTAAACTTTTATCACCAAGCCTGACACAACACACAGAACTCAAAACCTGTCAAGACTCATTCCCAGCCCACCCTTCCATAACTCTGACCAATGGATGAGGTGTAATCGGTGGCTCCGAAGATGAGCTCTGGGGCTCGGTAGTAGCGAGAACAGATGTAGGAGACATTGGGCTCCCCCCGGACCAACTGCTTTGCACTGTAGGAAGAGATGGGCAGGGATAAACACAAGCCAAATGTTAGGGCCCCCTCGCCCCCTCAGTTCACCCAGCACGCCCCAGGTCAGGCCCACCTGCCAAAATCGCAGAGCTTGAGGACAGCAGTGTCGGGATCCACCAACAGGTTCTGGGGCTTGATGTCGCGGTGACACACACCCTGGGAGTGGATGTAGGCCAAGCTCCGGAAGAGCTGGTACATGTACACCTGGGGCAGGCAGGGAATAACTGAACTCCAGTTCAGCTCTCCCCACATAGCACACTGCTGACTTGCTATCTTGGCCTGAAGATTCCTTCCAAGCTACCCTCCCTGCTGGCTTCTGAGGGCTACTGGGAACCAGTCAGTCTGAGATCTTGAGTTCTCAAACCTTAGTGCATTCCACAATTACTTGGGGGACTTATTAGAACAGACTGATGATCTCTACTCCCACAATTTCTGATTCTGTGGCCACAAGACGGGCATCTGCAACAAGTCCTCCAGCACTGATGCTGGTCCCTAGACCACACTTGGAACTATTGCTGCACCGCACCCATTGGCAGAAGCCTGATGAGTAAGACAGACACATTGGAAGACCTTGTCAGAAAGTAGGCTGGAAGCTAGGCATTCAGCTTCCCCCTCATCAGAAACCATTGGTTCTTGAAGGGCTCAGCCTCCTTCACCCGACAGTCAAAACCACCCACACACCAGCCACCCTCCAGCTCAATTTTGCTGCCTCTCTCCCACTAACTAGAACTTAAGTGCCAAGAGAGAAGTTATCTTTTGAGTTTTGATCACAGCTGCCTTGCTAAGGCCTAGAAATATCTGGCCTGTACTAACTGCTCACTGTTGTACCACACACAGGGGCTCCTGCTTTGTACCCCCCATTCCCTTAACCAGACACCACTGCTTTTCTCTGAAACTGGTCTCTTCCCGAAGCCTTTCTTATTCCTTATCTCCAAGCCAGACTGGGCTGGGAGCTGCCTATTTCCAGAATTCCCCCTGACCCCTCTAGTATGGTATCAGCTAGTCCATTTTATGATTTCCTAGATAGTGCCTATTAACCCCAAACTGAGCTCTTCAAGGGCAAGGCCAGTCTGTCAGGCATGCCTGTGAAATCTCTCAGCACTGGATCCAATGCACAGCCACAGCAGCTTCACCCAGCTAGAGAGCCCCCCTCCTAAGGGGCGATGTCCAGGAGCAGCAGCCACTGAAGGAGCCCGTGTCCAATCACCCAGGAGCAGGGCGTGCAAAGCCAGGACAAGGAGCAGCTGGACCCTAAGCAGACACCAGCAAACAAACCCACCCACCTCCTAATACAGCAGCTGGCCTGTCCACTGTTCTGAACCCTCGTTCCTGAGCTCCATTCACTCATTCATTCAGATACCACCTGAAGACCTGTAACACCCAGGGCACAGTACCAGGCCTGGGGAAATGATCCCGCAGATAGTAGAGGAAGATGCATGCCTGGCTCTGTGGTATAAACATTAACCTTCCTGCATCTGTAAGTCCTTTCGCCTGCTACCCCACCCCCAACCAGGCGTCAAAGGCCTGAATTCTGACCTCAGCAGCTTCCCTTCCGCATTGTGGTCCCTGCCAACACCAGTGGTGCCACTGGGCCCCCAGTATGGACTTGAGCAGTAACAGATTCATTCAGCCCTGGCCTTGGCCCTCCACTGCTCCGATAAGCTCCATCTGGGGGTAGTGGGGGAAAAGTCACGGGTGCAAGGTCTCCAGAAACAGATGTAAATTGTTTGATTGTACCCACAGAAGGCAGGAGGCTCCCTAGTAGCACGCCTGCCTGCCTGCCTGCCTACCTTGACATAGATGATCGGGATGGTCAGCTTGGCCTTGGTGAAATGGCGGGCCACCCGGTATACTGTCTCGGGCACATATTCCAGCACCAAATTTAGGTAAAGCTCGTCTTTCTGGAGAGACAAAATGAGAGGTAGGAGGTATTCTGAAGGGAAATGACAGCTGTGAAGAACAGTGAGGGAAGGACAGCCTTACAAGAAAGCAAGCAGAAAAACATACGAAGTCGACACGGAACCACACCCCGTGCACCCCAATGTCTCACCTTCTCTCCACTGGAGTAGAAGAAGTACCGCAGCCTCACAATATTGCAGTGGTCCAGCTTACGCATAATCTGCAGCTCTCGGTTCTTGAGGGTAGAGAGAAAACCTCAGTACAATCAATCCTGTCTGCCTCCCCTCCCAGCACCTTCACCTCAGCTCCAATCCCAGCTGCCAACAAAGCTGGCAGCTATTCTTCATATGCGAGTTCAAAGGCCACTTAGAGGAGCATCCTGCACTTCCTCCTTCTAAACCCCCTTCCCTTATACACAACCGGAGGCTTATGGACTAAACCCAGAGCACAGACACGTCTTTTTTCAGCCCACTTTTAAAATTTTTTTCAACTTATTGCTGACATTTCAAAGCCAAATTATGCCAGGCTCAGTGGTGCAGGACTATGATGACATCACCCTGGGAAGCTGAGGCAGAAGAATCCCAAGTTCAAGCCCAGACTGGGCAATTTAGTGACTGAGCAGGACCCTGTCTCAAAATCAAAAATAAATGGGCTGGGGGATACCCACCTGGGTCCCTTCCTGGCTTCTTGGCCCAAGAGCTTTTCTTTTCTCTTGTTTTATTCATTACACTTCTGCTTGCTTTTAAAAAGTTAGGGGCTCAGGATATACTTTAGCAAAGACCCTGGGTTTGATCTCCAGAAAACACACATACAACACGCACACACATGGCCAAATTACTTTACTCACAGAGCCATTCTCAGCTTCTCTTGAGAAATCAGGTGACATATAAGGCTTGCCACCATACACAGCACAAGTAACAGACCAGTAGTATATTCCATTCCCCCTTGTCCCCATCAATCCCTACTACCTCTGGAGGTATGTGAGAGTTTGAAGTCTAGCTTGGATCCTGAGTCCCTGACTCCGGTCTTCCAATCCTTATCTTAAGATCTATGCCTTAGCCTCTTCCTAGAAGGCCCAATATCTCCCACCTCAACCCTACCCTGCACTGCCTCCAGATCTCTTTTATTTCTGAAAGTCAGCTCTCACCAAGTTCTGAATGATATCCTGGAGCTCATGCTGCCTGCCAGTCCTTTCTGCTCAGACCCAGGTCCTGCCCTTGCCTCAGTTCTCCCACATCCAGGTCAGCCTAGGTTCCAAATGCCAATCCTCCAAACAGTGATTATTCCCCACCTGCATCTCCTCCAAGTCCTCCTAGTTCCTAGGGGTCCTCCTAGTTCACAAGGCACCAATCATAAGTGAAAAAAAGCAGGCATTCTTCTTCAAAAACAGAGTTCCACATTATCCCAAGTAGTGAGCACAGGGTGGGCTGGATTCTCTCCTGTACCGGCTAAATACTTTGGGCAGATTACAACCTTCATGCCACTGGCATCAGCCTTGCAGGTCTCCCTTCTCCTCTGGGAAGAAATGTATCCAAATGATTGAAGTGGAAGGCTTACAAATGAGAATGGCCAGATTCTAGTCTTGACTAACGCATTTAGAATGCAAATCTCATTTCTGCTTTCTCAGAATGAGAATGACAACAGTATCTACCCTCAGAAAATTTAGGTGAGGTGAACAAGAACTTGCCTATCAAGTACCTATGTGGAGTAACTGTCCAATAAACATCAGCTCTTAGCTCCTGGAATCAATGTTTCCCATTTTCCATACAACTCATTCCTTTCCTTCCCCTTCTCTTCTGGTCCATGCTCAAGTTTCCTCTGAAACTCCAAGCTCCAACTCTCACCAATCATGCCCAGTCCCCAAACCGCATTTCCATTCTCCCCACACTACCTTGAACCTCTTGTCCTGAAGAACCTTCTTGATGGCCACCAGTTCCCTTGTCTCTGCCAACCGGGCCTGGTACACGACCCCAAATGAGCCATTGCCAATAACTTTGATGTCTGTGTATGCCACCTCTTGTGAGCGCTCTGGGCCTTGGCCTACGGTGGCTACCACTGTGGTCACCTTTCCACTGTCACCTGGGGAACAAAAGGGACACACTCTACTGACCTTTCCCTTCTAACCACCAGTCTTTCCAGACTGTGGGGAAAAGGGAAGGAAACTTTCTGAAAGAAAAAAAAAAAAACTCACTGGGGTTTCACTGTCCCTTCCCTTATTCAGGAAAGGTGGCTACTGGAGCCCTCAGGGACCTTTCCCTGCTCCCCTTCAAGGGATCCTAAATCCTACCTCCTCCCATATCCAAAGACAATGACCTAAAACCTCTGCTGTGCAAGGATTAGCAATCCCCAGTGTACACTTTTAGGAAGTGACAAAGCACTGATCGCTATTGGGACTGGAAGACACCACCAATCCCAGGTGTTGAATCCATCCACTGCAGACCTACTGCCTTCTGGCCCCACCTGTAGGGAAAGTCGGCCCTGATGTATTCCACTTAGAGAAGACTTGTATACCTGAGGTATTCCTATCGTATAAAAGCACTGACCATATTCACAGCCTCAAGGACAATGATATCTAAATCCCCTCTGGTGGAACTGGTATCACCACTGGCTCGTGGTGACATAAATGAAGGTGCTCTCCTGTTGAGTACCAGTTACTTGACCCCCACTTTTTGGGAATAGCTATTCCTACTGAAATACTTCTCATTATAACAAGTACTGACCTGACCTCTTTATCTCTGTGGCCCACAGCAACAGCAGATGTGAACATGATAAACTTGATCTCAGTCCTCAAGAGACTAATCCAGCCTCGGGCCTTTGAAAAAAAAACTCTAATTCCCAAAGTCCACTCTCTGGATGGTAGCAAACCTTGCTGCCATTCATAGGAGACAATAACCCCTTTCCTTTAGGAAAGATTCCCTAATGCACCAAATCTATTCTCAAGGGTCAGTGACACTCTGTGGAAGAAGATAACCCTACCTGCTCCCCCCACCCCCGACACACAGGGCCAATGACACTATATCCCAGAATGATTAAAGAGGAAAAACCTCCAATCTCTATTCTGTTGGGAGTTGTGATCCAGCTATTGCCATTAGGTTTTTGCTAATGCACCCCAAATCAAGCGGGCTTTTTTTGTTTTGTTTTTGTCTTAAATCACAAGAATAATGGCCTTGGTCTGAAAGGTATGCCCGACTCCCAACCCACTCTGTCCTCATTATTCTAAGCAACGATTAGTTGCCACCATTGAGGGTACACCGCTCTCTACACCTGGTGGATGATGATGTCAAGCCATGTATCCAACCTGGCCTTGTTCTTGGGGGGCACAGAAACCCCAAATCCCTACCTGAATGAGACACTCCACCCAAATCTCCAAGCTCTTAAGGAGAGGAATCGAGGATTCCATTTTTACGGTGGTGCTGATCTCATTCTTGCTTTCTTAAGACACGATAACCTTAGATCCCCATTTACAAGCGGCTATGACCTCTGACCTTGTTCTCCAATGGATGGCAATGTCAGATTTAGGGTTTTTACGATTCAAGACCTTCGTGCCGTCAGAATGGAGGCCTGCGACCCCTGTTTCTCTATAATTCTGATCCTAAATCCCAAGTGACGGTAGACCCAAACCCTTTTCTCTGAGGAGGCGCCGTCACATCCCAGTTTGGTAAGGCACGGTAACCTCGAACTCCTATTCGGGCGTACGAAAGAACGTGATCGACGTCTGAGGACACTGGGGGACCCAGATCAGCACCCCACACCGGCGCTCCCGGTACTCACGGCCCAGCTTCACTCCGGGCGGCGGGAAGCTAGTGCCCGCTCCCGGGCCGCCGCTGCCGCCTCCGCCACTGCCGGTGGGGCCGCCCCCGGAGCTCGACGCTCCCACGCCCCCACCCATGGCGCCGACGGACGCCTTCCCGCCGCCGGTGCCGCCTGGGCCAGAGGCCGAGCCCCCGGGGCCGCCGCCGCCGCCTCCGCCTCCACCGCCTGGCTCCGCGAACGAGCTGGTCCGTGCCCTGCCCGAGCCCCCAGGGCCGCCTCCCGAAGGCCCGCCGCCGCTCATGGCGCCGACCTCAGGCCCAGGCCGCGGGGCTCGGGCTAGCCGGGCTTCCCCAGCCGCCGCCGCCGCCGCCGCTTCCCCCGGGCTACGGCCTCTTCCAGGCCGCGCCGCTCGGGCTCGGGCTCCGGCTCCGGCCCAGCGCCCGCCGCGGGGCACGCCGGGAGATGCAGTCCGCCTACCGTCTGCTCCACCGTCACCGCCCTCGGTCCGTGTGGCACGCCGGGAAATGGAGTCCTCAAAGTAGAGGGCGGGGATGAGGGGTCGCGCTGCACATCGGGAAATAGAGTCTTAGGTAATCAAACTTAACTGTTCCAAAGGCGAGCGGTGAAGCACTTTGGAAAAGGAGCCAGAGCCGCACACACATTCCTCTGAGGCAATGGTGAGCTCCTAAGCGTGCCTCAAGAATGTAACCTCAGTCTCCACATCCCAGAGCAGTGTAATCTTGAGGCATGCCGGGAAACGGAGCCCAGTCATTCACTTAATCTATTGGTTGTGTGGGACTCCGGGCGCCAGGTGCACTATGGGAAGTTGAGTAAACCCGCAGATCTCAGACCATAGAGCAAGCTGGGAGATGGAGTCAAGGCCCCACCCTCTCCGCATTGCGGATGTGAAGCGGTTTCCAAAGCACACCGGGAAATGTAGTGCCTGGTGGTCCTCAAGCCTCATGTGGATTCCGCAGTTCCAGAGATAGGCGGGCAAAGAGACTAGGCGTCGCGCTTCCCCTGACCATACGCAAAGCCGCAGTCCCTGACGGGAAGTGTAGTCAACACCAAGGCGTCCATTCAATCGCTACAGAAAGTCTTGGTGTCTTCTGGGAAATGGAGTTCAAGGCAGCCGCCCCCTTGACGGAAGGGGCGGTATGTAACAGGAGACCGAGCATGCTGGGAATAGTCTGGAACGGTTCTTGACCCTTTGTGAGGCTTTTTGATGCTTGCTGGGAAGTGGAGTCCAGTAGGTAGTAGCAGAGGGAGTGTGGACGAAAGGTTGAGGACAGCAGTTCCCTTGGGTGACCGAAAAGCGCTTTAACGCCTGCTTTTTCGCCTCTAGGTCCTAAGAATTAGCCCAAGTCAGTTAGTAACCGCTGGAAAGGTCCAAAACTGTCCCCGCGAAGGGTTTAGAAAACAAAGTTCCCATGGTTTTGATATCCAAGAACAAGTATCTTTCGAATACAGTCTTAACTTTTTTTAGCGTGTGGGTAGCAGGAAGCTAAAACGAAAACAGAATTTGTTTTATTCCCCATGCATCGGTTTTCGTCCTGGGCTTTCTAACTTAAAGACACCATCCTAGAGGGCCCCAAACAAAGAAGCCAGTTGCAGAAAATAACCTGAAGTTTTGTGCGCGTATTGAGTCTCCCTTATTTATTGGTTAATACCCGGAAAAAGAGCAGCCCCCAAAGGGCTCTGGGAAACAGAGTTTTTGTGTATGTGTGTCTCCCTCCCGGAAATGCTTGTAACTGAAATTAAAGCGCTCTCAGCCTCTCCCGTGTCGAGAACGGTGGGAAATGGAGTTTCTACATTTCACTTTAATCTGAACTTGCATTCATACGAACGGACCTGTCCTTCCTGAAGCCTAAATGAAGTTTTTTCTGATTGGTCTGTTCCTGACTGCAATTCCCAGCGGACATAGAACAGAAACGGATAGTAACGTTAAAGCCCTTTCGGACTACGGTACCCAGAAAGGAAAGCGCGGACTTCCCTTCGCAAATCTGTGACCATTCACGCACAGCCAGGAGCAGGTATTTCTGGGACTTGTAGTTCCTCAACCAAAATATTGGCTGCTGCCCTCTAATGGCAGCTCTGAGTTGAAAAATAAGAGTCTAGCTCCAAGCCCTAGGGATCCCAGACGGCTCACTAGGATCGCAGATTGGGGCGCAAGAGAGGCGGTTGCTTAACCTTCAGAACCCATGGGACGGGCGCAGTCGGCTGCCTGTGGCCAGCGCTGTGAACTGATAGTGGTCCATGGGAGTTTGAAAGCAAAAGTCTGGTGAAACCTTATGGGTAGTTTGTAAGGTGTAAGAATGTTTGTGGAAGTATGCTCAACAAGGTTGTAAATGTCTGAGGGGTCTAAGGATGTCTGGAGGCACTGAGGGGAGTCCATATAAAAGGTGTAAATGCCTTTAATAGGCCATAGACACTTGAGAATAATTATTGGGGACCAGTGAAAAAATGAAAGGGATTTTTTTTTTTTTAATTGAGGCAGGGTCTTGCTCCATAGTCCAGGCTAGTCCTGAACTCACTATGGAACCCAGGCTGGCCTTAGACTCATGGCAATCCTCCTGCCTCATCCTCCCAAGTGCTGGCATTATAGATGTCACCACCACGCCCATTTTATGTGGTGCTGGGGAATCAAATTCAGGATTGTGCACTTGCTAGGCATTCCTCCAGCCCCTAAAGTATTTTTTAAATAGATTTGGGGGGAGCTGGTGACTAAGATCTCTGAGCAATCTGAGCAACATATAGCTAAGAAACATCAGAAAGGGGATTTAAGATTCTGTATAGGTGTTGGAGGGGAACTACACGTGCAAAGGTGGCAAATTAATCTTTGAAGTGCCCCAAAATCTATGCAGGACTTTCTGCTTGGAAGCAAGGATTTCAGAGAACGTGGCCGAGATCAAGGATGTCTTCATGTCCTCTTGTTGAAACATTTCAGGCTTACAAGTGGCTTTAAGGGGGCAATTAGAGATCAGGGGAGCAGCTGGAGTTTTCAAGGCTACGCGCCACCCAAAACATCCCACAGAGCCAGAATCGGGGACAAGTTTAGTAGCACTGTGGCCAGGCCCAGTGGTACAGGCTTGTAATCCCAGCACTGTGAGGTACAGACAGGATTGCAAGTTCAAGCCCAGCCTGAGCATCTTAAGTAATCTGGCAAGACGCCTCAGGAAGGAAAAAAAAAAAAAAAAGGTTGAGGATATACAGATATATAGCTCAGTTTGCTCAACCCCCAGTACCACCAAAAATTAAGAAACAGAATGATTAGTGGTATTTTGGAGACACTGGGGGTCCTACTTCCCTCCTGCCAATGATGACATCGCCTGTATCACCCCACCACCACATCAGCTTCATCTGTTGCCAGGAGATAGATATGCCTCATCCCAATTTCCAGAAATAGCTGAGTGGCCCCCACCCCAAGGGATGACTTACATCACCCAGGAGAGGGAGCAGTTGCCCACAGTCTGCCATGGGAGCCTCCGTTTCCTGCCAGTACCCCAGCTCTGGATCCTCTCATCGCCAACTGACAGCGTCATCTGGGACCACCCACCCTGGGCTGGCACAAGGTAGGGTTTAAGCACAAGTGGGTAGCAGTTGCCAGTCAACGTTCCTTCCCCCTCAGGGTTGCACAGGGTGGGGTTTTGTGGTGAAGCCAGTCCAACAGGCCTAAGCCTTCAATTCCCATTCCATCTCTTAGCAGCTGCATGGCCTTGGGGAAACCCCTTCCCCTTTCCAGGCCTCAGGCACCTCACCTGCACTGCTGGGCCTGTCTCCACTGGCAATTACAGCCTGCATTCTTCCTGACTCTTTCATCACCAACTCCACTTTGCATCTGGGTTGTTTTGGGGTTTTTTTGTTTGTTGCTTGGGTTAAGACAGGTCTCACCCTGTAGTTTATGCTGTTTCTGAATTATGTGGCCCAGGCTGGCCTTGAACTCTGTCGGCAGTCCTCCTGCCCTAGCCTTTCAAGTGCTGGGGTTACAGGTGTGCACCACTACAAGCACCTCATTTTACGTGACGCCAGGGAATCAAACCCAGGGTCTTGCACGCAGTAGACAAGCACTTTAGCCACTGAGTTATGCCCCTGGGCCCTGGGCTCCTAGCTCTGAACTCACTTCTCATTCCTACCATCCTGAAACCCTGATTTGGATCTGACATCTTAGCTTTAAGGGAGGAAAATTCAAAAGTTGCTTAACATGGGCTTCAGAGATAGACCTCAAAGTCCTAGCTCAGTTTTAGGGCCCCAGGAAAGTCACTCAAGTGACCCAGTTGCCTTCCAGTTCAAGCTGAAGCAGCTAAAGCACCAGAGTTCCTGTGTAGGTACCTGGCCAACAACAGGTCATCACAGACTATGACAGGCAGGCTAGACCATTCAGCTTTCTAGCTGCTGCATGCTCATTACATCAGGGTTAGATTGAAATATCACCAAGTTATAAGGCTTAGGTTTTCAAGAGACACTGCAGGCCACCCTTTTTTTAAGACTCCCAGCTTGGGGCTGGAGGAATGGTTCAGCAGTTAAAGCGCAAGCACTAAGTTCCCGAGTTCAATTCCCCAGCACCATGTAAACTGGGCGTGGTGGCGCTTGCCTGTAATCCAGCACACAAGAGGCTGAGGCGGGCGAACTGTCCGGGTCCAAGGCTAGTCTGGGCCTCACACAGTGCGTTTAGAACCAGCCTGGACTAGTGAGACCTTGTCTCAAAAATGACTCCCAGCTTGACTCAGAGAACCCTGATGTTAGCAGTGCCATAGGCAATGGAAAAGCAAGCTCCTGGGTTTCACTGGACCTGAGTAGCTGCCAGATCAGTGCCAGAGGGAAGGCATTTCAGACAATCAGAACCAAAGGTGTGGGGTGGTTAGCTAAAGGCCTGCAGGGTATCCAAGGACAAGCAGAGCCCAGTGGACTGGAGCAGTCAAATACAGGGTCAGAAGAAGCCCAAAACTTTAGTTACCTTCAAGCTCTAGGATTTATGTGACATTCAAGATCATGTGATCGTTTCCCTAGGCCCTTGTTTTCTCACAATACCAGTGATCAAACCCAGAGATCCCTAGCCCTTTTTGAGATAGGTTCTGTTGCCCAGGATGGTCTCAAACTTGTGATACTACTGCCTAGGCCTCCCAGAATAGGTGGGATTATGAGCATAAACCACTCAGTCAGGACTGTGACCCTTCTGAAAGGGATTTGCCTCTACCTGCAGACCCACTGGGGGGAAGGGGGGGCCAATCTAGCATTCAGAATTAAGCAAAAGCTGTGGGCCTGCAGCGGCTGCACCCAGCACCTAGGACACATCACCGCATGCAAAGATCCAAAGTTTTATTGTTTTGAATACATTCTCCAACAGCCCCCCTACTTCCCTCCCCCACCCTTAGTCCCCAATACAGAATAAGGCTTGACCACACCCCCAAACCCACCCCAGGGGCCCCAGCTGGGAGGCAGAGGCGGCTTCCAGTTTGGTTTCAGGGTAACCCCTTCCCATCCCCCCACCCACCTGCCCACGGGCCAGTCCTAGGAGCAGCTGGGGGTGAAGGGGTTGGACCAGTGCTGGAGTGAGCGATGGGAGAGGAAGAACAGGCACTTGTAGAGATTTGTGGCCCATGAATGGCACCCCTCACCTTCTTCTGCCCCTCCCATTCCCTACCACGGGATTTTTGGTTCATCGTATCATTGTCCCTCCCTCCCCTGCTGCAGCCTTATGGGGTGTGAGAAACCCAGGCACTCATGGCCCCTGGAGGGGCAAGGAAGGCAGGGTTGGGGCTGAGGGCGGCTGGGGGTGGGGGGCAGGATCAGCGGGGAGAGGTACATGAGGCAGAGAACGGGAGGGAGACAAGGCTTTACTTCCTAAGCGATTGTAATAAAAAAGTTCCTGGGTGTTAAGGCCAAAGCCTCATTCAAATATAAATTCCCCAGAACGGAGGTGGCCCCTTAATGCCCCCTTCCCTCCCCCCATCACCACTTTGCCCAGAGCTTAGAAACCCAGAGAACAAGGGACAGCCCCCAGCCCTGGGCACCCACCCACCCCCATTTTTAAAAAAGAAAATTTTATACAAAACGTGGGGAGGAGAATGGAAGGAGGCAGGGAGGAGACTAAAGAGCTGCCCTCACCTCCAGGACTTTGGGGGGTTAAGGCAGCAAAAGCATAGGGAGTGGGGGGAACCTGAGCCCCCTGCCCACAGCCCTCAGGAATCTCGGTGCTCCAGGGAGAGCTGGGCTGTGGCATGCTGGAGGTCAGAGCTCACCCGCCGTGGGGTAAGGGGGGTCCCAACCTCCCCAGGCCCCTCCCCACGCACCTTCTTGTCCTCACCCTCATCCTCAAGCACCCCAGTAGGGCCTCCACCACCCTCTAGGCGACAGTCTTCACTCCAGCGCCGCTTAAAGCGCAGCTTGAGGGGCATGCACTGGGCCGCCCCTGGTGCCTCCCCAGGCTCGGGCTTGGGGGGCGCAGGTGGGGCACGGGGTGTCTTGAACACCTCTCCGTCTTCCTCATCCTCATCACTGATGTCAGTCACCTCCACTTCCTCAGACTCGCCTTCAGAGATAGGCTCCACCTTGATCTGTGGTGGTGGTGGTGGTGGCGGGACCAGTGCCCCTGCCCCCTCGGCCAGCGGGCCACCAGCACTGCCACTGCCGCTGCTCTTGTCGGGACCTCCGGCCTTCTCTCCTGCTGCCCGCTGCCGGCGTCCCAGTGGGGGTGGCTGCAGCTTAAACTTGAATGGGGAAGAGGACGAAGAGGAGGAAGACGAAGCCGAGGACAGGACGGGCGGGGTCTCAGGTGCCATGGGCGGCAGTGGGCACTTGTCAGGGCGCTGGGGCTGGGGCACCACCAGCCCAGGGTAGTGCAGAAAGGCGCGGGGACTGAGGTGGTAGTTGTAGACGCTTTGGGTGTGGGCCTGCAGGTACCGTTTCATGTCCTCAGGGCTGAAGGAGAAATGCGAGCCTCCTCCTGAGCCACTGGGACCCCCACCGCCACTGGGGTACATAGGGCTCAGTGTGGGTGAAGGTGTGTAGGCCAGGTGAGTGGGCGTCATGGGCAGAGCAGGTGAGAGCTGAGGGGGCAGCAGAGAGCCCGGCCCAGCAAGAGGGGACACAGGGAAAGGACTGAGGGGCTCAGGGCCACCCCGGGGCCTGGGGTAGACGCGGAAGACACCAGGGTCATGGGGCAGGCGGGCCAGTGGAGGCCCTCGGAAGGCACCCAGCTCTGGGGGGCCAGGTGGTCGTGCCCGGGGATCCTCTCCTAATGGCTCCTCCAGCTCTGATGTGCCATCGCTACAGTCACTGACTGAGCCACGACCCAAACGGCGGGCTACCACAGCCGAGAAGAGGGAGGAGGACGACGAGGAGCAAGCAGGTGGTGAGCGCGGGTCCTCCGTGGGGGACAGCACCTCGGAAGGCGTTGAGGGAGGGAAGCGAAAGTGACTGCCGCCCGATGGCACTGGAGGGGCACTCTGTGGCACCGCACCCCCTGACAAGAGAGGAGAGACTTGGTATCAAAGCCCCTGGCCCAGCCTGCAAGGTCGGACTCCCCTCCTCCAAGGACATGCATCCCCTGCACTCACCAGCCAATCCCACATCAATAAAAGGGTAATTAACCAGCACCAGTTTGTTAAAGTTGAACTTGTACGTGAACCGTTTCCCCTTGGTCTTGTGCAGAATGCGTTTGTTGTAATAATAACTGTTAATATAGAAACACCATTGGGATGGTCAGTCTGTGCTCCCAGGCACACAGGCCCAGACTCCATACACTGAACACTGCTTTGACACTGCTCACTAAAAAAAACAAAAATATATGGGCCACCTGAGAGCAATGTAGTACCCAGAGGATAGACTCCATGGGTAACCACATTCTCTCCCCAGGACACCTCCATCCACCACTGGTCTCAGAGGAAGGCAAAGACTTGCCCAAGGTCATACAGCTAGGATCTGGCAGAGCCAGAAGCCAAACCCAAAGACTGTTCCCATGGGTCAGGGGCCTCCCATGGGTGGGGCCTGTCCACACGTGCTCCAGGGCCGTTGTTAACAACACCCTACTCACCGCAAGGCCCGGCTCAGCTTGTCATAGTTCATCTGGGGCTTGCACTTGCGGACACCCCAGAGGCGGGCCACCTCGTCGGGGTCCTTGATGACGAACTCCCCGTAGTCTCCCTGCCAGGCGATGACGCCCTGGTACTCCTCCTTCCGCAGCAACTCCAGGATAAAGTGCCACAGCTGGATCTGCCTCGATCCAGGAGACGACTCCGGCTTGTAGGCCCAATCCGGGAAGGCAAACCCTGGGAACAGGAGGCAGGGGATGGGAATGGCATAGGATCAGGATGCCAAGTCTAGAGCTCTGGGTCATATCCCAGGGTACAATTCCTATCCTCCCCTCATCTTGGGGAAAAAAAAATCTCTCTCCCCTCAATCACGCGAAGACCTGAGTCAGAGGCAGACAGTGTGTGTCTGTCTACGTAAGGGGGCTAGACAAGAGCTGGGGGGGAGCTGGAGCCTGCTCCAGCGACACCGGGAGAAACAGGAAACCGTCGGCGGCGGGTCCCGGGGCCAGTGCCAGGGGGCCAGGCACCAAGCCAGGCTGGCGGGCAGGGCTGCCAGTGGGGGAGGGGCAGGAAAGGGCACACGTGGCCAACTGGATTGGGGCACAGCCCCCCAGCTTGCCTCCACTCCCATTCAGAGCCAGTAGCATGCCCCTCCAGCTCCTCTAGTCCCCTCCTCAGAAATATACACTATCTTCTCCCAAGACCTAACAGCCTCTACTTCCAGAGGATCCAAGAATTTTTTTTTTCTTAAAAGGACCAAGAGGGGTGGGGTGGCTGGTTGACGATGAGGTCAGCGCCTATACACACAGAAGCTTCTGTCTTCCCTGGAGAGTGAAACCCAGACTGTCTGAGAGCCCCCCCACACACACACAAGCTCTAGACCCTCTGAGTTACACTGCCCTCCCCAGACCCAGGCATCCGGGCCAGACCTGGCTGAGGAGCCCCTCGCCTAAGCAGACAGGACAGGTACTCCAGAGCTGTCGCCCTCTTCCCACTTCTGCCTTTTCATCCCCAGCTTCTTCCCTGCCCACCTGCTTGCCCGCCCACCCCAGCATTAACCTTGGGTAGAGGTTGGTGGTGGGCTGGCTGGTCCCTGGAGGGGGTGGGCAGCCTGGGGTGGGGGGGCTGCGGTTGTTGTCATTTCCCAAACCCCCGGGTAATCAGGGGCCATCAATAATTCAGCACTAGGCAGCCGGTAATGGAGGGGTGGGAGGAGGGAAAGGGGAGGAAGGGAAGGAGGGGGAGGCAGGGCAGGGGCCCTGGTGCCTCTAGAGAGAGAGAAGGCCAAGGTGGATGGCTAAAGATGGACAGTTTCCCAAGCCCCAGTCAGGCTGCAGGCGGTCAGTCTCCCTTCTTTGGCCCTAACTAAAGCAGGTATCAACTGGGACTCTGGGCAAGACTGAGCCTCCCCAGTGACTCCACCTTAGTCTGGAATCCAGCAGGAGTCTTTCTCCTTGGAAACATAAGGGATCAATAGTTCCTGCTCCTATTGGGACCATCCCTCCCAAACCCAAGGCTCACTGTCCCCCACAAGGACCCAGACCCTGACCCCTAGCCCCAGGGGAACTGGGAAGGCAGTACCGAGTCCACATAGTGCCAGCCCCATTCAAAATCCAGGCCTCAAACCTGCCCTCAGGGTTCCAGGAATCTGACCTCCAGCTGTTCTGGAGTCTTGTACCAGCAGTCCTGCTTCCTTGAGGAGTGACAGCCCCTGACACTCCCTTTCCAGGGACCCAAGCATCCATGGCCTCTATGCCTTTCTCGGGGATCAAGATACTCATCCACTATCTTTCCCTTCTGAGAGAACAGAGGATGTGAGCTCTCCCTAAGGGTCAAGGTGTCTTTGGGACACAGAGGTCTTTGGGAACCCAGGTGACTAAGCCACCACCCTCCTTATACCCTAGGACTCCCTCAATAAAGCTCCTGGTCTCCCAGAAGGCAACAAGCTCCATGCTACACCCATTTTAGGGCCCAATCTGGCTCCCAGACCCAGGAGGGGGGCTGAAGCCCCTGAGACATCAGTCTGGGGATGGGGGGTGTAGTGACTTCACCCTCCCCCCAAAATTAAAGCCACCCTTCCCAGCCCACCAGTCCCAGCCTCCATGTCCCGGTAACCAGGCAACGTGTGCAGCGACAGTCCTGGGAGCGGGGGAGCAGGAGGCTAAAAATAAACTTTGCAGAAGAGAGGGAGTGAGAGAGACTACATGCAACACAAAGGGAACTCGGAAAGGAGGTGGGGGGGCTCTGGAAAGGCCTCAAGCCGCATTCTGGGAGTTGTCCCAGGCCCCCTTGTTAACCCCTTTCCCTAAGCAACATCCCCCCTGGGCCTGGATGGTGGCTGCCTCTCCTGGCAGGGACCCTCCTCACACCCAGGCCCATCCGAATGCTGGCTTTCCTCATCGGACACAGCTTAGCTGGACACAGCATACACGAGGGCCTGTTCCTGGCTTTGGGGGGGAGCAAGAAGGGGGGGTGACGTCAGGGTGTCTCAATGGAGCTCTGTTCCCTAGGCCTTGGAGCCAGGAGCCAGGCACGGGCAAGGGGAGCATGTGTGAGTGTGTGTTGTGTATGAACCCACGTGCTAAAGTCAGGGAAACACCAACCCTGTACCAAGAAAGCTTGGGGGTGCAGGATCTCTGGAGCACAAGGGCCAGTAACACAGGTAGAAGAGAGCATCTCTGTACTTGGAGGGATGCAGGAACGGCAGACAGGGTGTAAAGGTGGCAGCAGTCACACAGGAAGATGGGATGGCTGGGAACCAGAGGCACACCTGGATTCCACACAGGTGGGGTAGGATTCTCCCAAACTACAAAACGGTGTAGGGGGCAGAATTCCTGGGCACCCCACAACTTTCACGTGACTATCCAAACTTTTTAAAAAAGAGACTGTGGGAGACGAAGGCGAAGAGAGGTGGTAGGGGAAGAACAAGGCAGCCTCCAGGGGGGCCCCACCACCTCCCCCACTCCAGGCAGCTCTCGATGGCGCCAGAGCCGGGAAGAAAACAGGAAGTGGGAAACAGCCTCGGCAGAAGAGACAGGGGCCGGGATGAAGGATTGGATGCAGGGGCCCGTTACAGTCGGCAGAAGGACCGATCTGGAGGCCATTCTGAGGCTCTTCACCCCATCCCTTCCCCCCCACCCCCGCCGCCAGGAAACCCACACACAGCTGGGACCCCAGACAGGGGTGGGGAGCAAACCGGCCAGTCCCATCAAGCGAAGGCCCGTTTCAGGGAGGGAAGACGAGGCGGGGTTGTCTGGGTGCTTCGGTCCCCTCCCCAGGAGAGGAAGGCTCCCGATACCCCCAGGGCTCAGCCGCCCAGGAGCCTGGGAGTATGTGGGACGCACGTGACTGACCCTACAGCACCCGGCACCCCTGCCCACCACGAGCCTCCCTTCTCAGTTCCAATCCCCAGACACCCGAGTCCCGCTCAGAGCCCTTTAAGAGCCGCCCCCACCCTTTACAGCAGGGGGTGGGGTGGGTGGGCCGGTCGGGGCACACACCCGCACACGGGAGCCCTAGCCGCGGCCGCCGCCGGGGGAAGGAAACAAGTTTGAACAGCGGCGCCCGGCCCCCTTCCCCCTCCCCCGTCCCCGCCCCGGGCCGGATTCCGACGGGGTAGACGGGCAGGGGGCGGCTAGGACCCCTCCCCCCGCGCGCTAGGGCGCAAAGTCCAGCCCGCGCAAGCCTGGGGGCGGCGGGGGAGGGGAGGGGGAAAAGTCCGAGTGGGAGGGGGGTTAATCCCGCTGTCCCCCGCCCGCCAAACGGGGGGGAGGGGAACCTTGGCCCCTTAAGGAGGAGCAAGTTGGCGGAGAAGGGGGGCCGAGGAAAAGACTGCCCGCAGAAAGAGAAGAGCCGGATCGGAACGGGGGGGTGAGGGGAGAGCCTCCGAGTATCCCCCCGACCTATCTCCACCTCCTAAACCCCCACGTCGGGCGGCGCGGGAGGAAGGTACCCAGGTCTCCCGGAGCCACCTTAAAGCCGCGCGTTCTAAGGTCGGAAACAAAAAGTTCCTTTTTCGAACGTTCGGGCTGCGCTTTGGAACTTTGCGACTCGGTGCGGGCGGGGGAGCGAGGAGCCGGCGGAGCCGGGCGGGGGAGGGGCGGCGCAGCCCGGACCCCGAGTCGCGGGCTCCCCGTTCACGCCCTCCTAAAGGCCATCCCGTATCCCACTCTAACCCGGTGCGGGGCAAGCACCGCAGTGAAGGTCACGGGCCGCACCGCGCAGCTCGGAACTCGGGATAGCGGGCCTTGTGGACAGATAACCCCCCCAGCCCCGCACACGTCCCGGCCCCCAGAGTGCAACGTGACAGAGCTGCAGGGAGGGACCCCACCACCCCCGTGATCTGGGAGTCGGGGAGAACCCAGCCTCTAGGATTCGGACAGAGAGAACACCGGGACCCGCAGCACCCATACCACTCTGACCGGAATCGCGAATTGGGGGTCCCAGGCAGCACCCCACGCTCGCGCCACGAGAAGCAACAGGTTTCGAGTGCTTGGGGTCCCCCAGAACTAGGGATCACTCACGCTCCCCCGAATCCCTTCAAAACCCCCCAAAGTTTCTCCGCCCTGTTTCCTGGGGCAACAAGTCTCCCCCACACGTGCTGCCCCCGCCCCCACCTGTGTCCGCCGGGGTCTTCATGCTGGGGGCCCCGGGGCAAGGCACCCCGACTCCGGGCCGCGGCTCCCGGCGCCCGCGCTGCCCCGTCCCGTCCCGCGCCCGTCGGGCCGCCCTCGCCGCCTCACCCGGCCTCGCCTCTCAGAGCCTCTCCCCTCCCCGCCGCCGCCTCCCGGGTTAATATCGCACTCCGGGGCCGGGACGCCCACGCCCCCCGGCCGGCGACGTCACCGCCGCGTCGCCATGGAGACACTGCGCCCGCCCCCTCCCAGCGCACTCACACACACGCTCGCCGGCGCGCAGCCACTGAGGACCCGCCGGCTATGGGCTTAAAGGGGCCGCGCGGCAGGGGAGGAAGAAAAGAGAGGGCGGGGAGGGAATGGGGTCCTTGAGGTCGTGACCCTTCTGGGAGGCGGCAAGTCTGCCGGTAACTCTCAAGTCCACAGCACTAGCTACCTGCTTTCTTCCTTTCTGCCGCTGAGGACTCCAGAGTTTCTTTTGAAAGCTTGGGTGGGAGATTGGGGGACGGTGAATATCGTGAGTGGGGTCTGAAACTTTAGTGGGGTTGGGTCTTGGACCTTTGGGAGGAAGGCAGAATCTTCTCTGCAGGAGGGCGGAGCCAGGACCTTGAAGGATGAGCTAGACCATAGCATTTTCCAGCCTGGCCTTAAACTCCCCATCCTCCCCACCCCACCCGCAGCCTGCATGGGGGCAGCTGTCCAGGGGTGGGGTGGAATGGGTGGGAAGCATTTCCCAGCATCGGAAATGGGGAGGCGGCTGTGGCCTCCACTCCTGTGAGGATGGGGTCTTGGCTTTCCAGATAGCCCCAGTCCAGCTGGGGAGGAAATGACCAGAATGCATTTGAGAAACACCACCGCCATCCCCAGGCTGCAGCTGTCCTGGGAACTCGTCTGGCGCCGGAGGTACCCCCACCTCCATCCACCTCTAAGACAGAGGGTTCCGGAGGCGGCGCCAGGATGCAAGGGGGCGACCCAAGTCGGAACAAATGTGCATGAAAGGGGGTCTCCAGGAAAGAGGAAGACCGGGTTTAAGACCTAAGGCCAGAGCGTAGGGGAAGTGTTAAGTCTGTGTTCTCTTGTTCTCTGCAGCAGCTGAGAGGGATTGATGGAGCCTGAGGCTCTGGAAACAGGAAATCGGGGTGGTGATCAGTTGGAAGCTGGCAGCCAGCAGCAGAAGAGCAAATACAGCAGTGTTCACAGGTAGAGACTACAGCCAGTCTCAGGAATGATTCTGAGTCACCAAAAGAGGAAAGCATGGGAACTGGGGAGGGGGTCCCCCTGAAACCCACTAGGTGGACTGAGAGAGACAAGCCAGAAGGAGGGAAGGCCTGCAGGGGTCAGGCTCTGAGTGCTTACGGCTTCAAACCCAGCTTTCTGAGATGCTCTCTTCCTTAGACCAGCTCCTCAGAAATCTTAGGCCTCCTCTTGGGGGAGACCAAGGCCTCCAGGGAAGCATCAGCCCTTTGGGGAATTATGTAACCTTGCCTACGGACAGTGCAGCTCCCCCACGGATATTGTAACCCTCTGGGAGCAGTGTGGTCCAGCAATAATCATCATCATTGTTACAATAACAGCTCCCAATTCTGAGTGCTCATGATGTGCCAGGCACCGGGCCAAGCATTGTCAGGGATATCTTCTCATTTAATCCCCACAAAATCCAAATGAGAGAAGTTACTATAGTTATCTCTGTTTACAAATTAAGAAAATAGGGCTCTGAGAGGAGAAATGAGTCTGCCAAAGTCCTACTGCCCGGAAGAGCTGGGATTAGGATTTGAACCCAGATCTGTTCTTCTTTACTGCCTCCTTCAGTACATCTCCACCACCGCAGGCAGAGGTTTGGGGGGAATTATACATAGAGGTTCAAGGATCATAGGTCAGTAACAGCCTCACTGACCCCCACCCTCCCACCAGAAAGATCAAACAAAACCTGGATTGCAAGTCTAACTTGACTACTGTCTATCTGTCACCTGGGGCAAATGAGCTTAGCGTTGAGTTTCAATTTCATCTGTGTAACAAAGATGTTAGGAGACCCTACATGATAGGATTATTATGAGAAATCAGGGAAGTAAAATACACAATAAATGTTAGGCTAGGAAAGTAGCTCAGTGATAGGTTGTATGCTCAACCTGTGCAAGGCCTTGGGTTCAATCCCAGCACCAAAACATAAATACATTAATAAAAATTAATCCAGAGCCTGGCCAGTGGCCCAGGCCTGTAATCCTAACACTGGGAGGCTGAGGCAGAATGATTACCTAGGCAACTTAGTCAATTAGTAAGACCCTGTCTCAAAAAGAAAAAGAAAAATAGGCAGGGGATGTAGCTTAGTGTGAAGTCCCTAGGCTTGCGCTCCAGGATCATAAAAAAAAATTAATACAGGTAGTAATTATTAGAGTGAACTATATACCCCTTGGATAATGTAAGCACCGCTCATCCTCCAGACTCCAACTGTAATAAACACACAGCAAACTACTCCCAACAATAAACAGTGACCCTGAAATCACCTGTTAATGTCATAACCCACCCGGACCCAACTGACAAGTTCTTCCATTGTTTCTGTGAAATGCTAAGGTGGATGGTGGGCTGCCTTGTGAGAGAGTCTGAACCCACAGCAGAGAAGGGAGTCCTTGATTAAAATGTCCTGGGAGAAGGGGCTTGAGGAACATCACTGTTAGAGCACTTGCCTAGCAAGCCGAAGGCCTTGGGTTTGTTTCGCCAGCACCACCTAAACTGTGCATGTTGTCCCATGCCTGTAACCCCAGCACTCAAGAGGCTGAGTGAGGAGGATTTCAGTGAGTGTGAAATCAGCCTGGGCTCCATAGTGAGTTCAGGACCAGCCTAGACTACAGAGTAAGAAGCTGTCTCAAAAATTAAAAAAAAAAAAGAATAAAATAAAATGTCCCCTGGCCTTTTTGTCTTTAGTGATTTATACAAACCTGTCCATGGATATTATAACCTCTCAGGGGTCCATGTGATTCCAGTACAGAAATGTGGAGCCTCTTGGACAATTTAGTTGGCTCATGGACCCTGGGACCCAGTCCCAGAGAAAATTGTGATGGGGATCCACAGCATTACTGTATGATACACTCAGATAATGTGAACTCTGTAGAAAACTCATCGCCACTGACCATTCCTTGAGGAGAGGCCACCCAACCTAGGCCACTCAGCTTCAGTGACCAAGAGGACAGCTGAACTCCCCTATTTCACTGTGGAAAGCTCCCGGGCAGCATCTCCGGGACTCACATCAACTCCCCATCAATAGTGCAAACAATTCTGTTCAGCAAGCAAGGACATCCCTTTTCCATGGCCCTCGTAGTCCTTGTTCCAGCTTGCCACCTGGACACAGATAACATTGAACCTGCTGTTTTCAGGCTAAAGCATGGATAGAAGCATGGACAGAACCTGTCCCCGCAGGACTCCTAAATGTCAAGCCTTGTCACCTCACTCTTGAAAAAGGAACAACTCATCCATCAACCTATCAACAATAATGATGAACCATTAAGACCCTAAGAATAGGGCGGGGGGCATAGCACAGCAGTTAGAGTACTTGCCTAACCAGTGCAAGGCCCTGGGTTTGAATCCCCAGCACCATACAAACTGGGTGTGGTGGCATACACCTGTAATCCCAGCACTTAAGAGGCTGTGACAGCAGGATATCTGTGAGCTGAAAGCCAGTCTGAACTGCATAGTGAGTTCAGGACCAGCCTGGAGTACAGTGTGAGACCTTGTTTCCAAAAATAAAAGAAAAAATATCCTAAGAATAGAGCCAGGCATTGTGGCACTTGCATATAATCCTAGCACTCTTGAGGGGCTGGGCTAGGAGCATTGCAAATTCAAGTTCAAGTCCAGCCTGAGCAACTTTAGCACTTTAGCAAGACCCTGTCTCAAAATCAAAAAATAATAATAAAAAATGGGCTAGAGATGTAACTCGGTGTGAAGGCCCTGGACTTGATCCCCAGTACCACAAAGAAAAATAAGGAAAAAGAACTGAGGATGTGGCTTAGTGGTAGAGCACTTGCCTAGCACTTATGAGGTCTTAGGTTCCATCCCCAGCACTGGAGAATAAAAGACTTTAAAAGCATTGTGCTGCCATTAACAACAATATGATCTAGTCTGTATAGACAGCATAGTCCGCTTGAAGGATGTGACTGCCCCTAAAGAGAGGATGTAACTCCACTGTAGTGCCACCCGTTCTCATGTCCCTGACAGACGCAGAAGGCCGGGAGCTATCTCAGCAGGTCCTGGGTCCTGGGCTCCCCACCCACCCTCATTCCTCCATGAGCTACATCAGCCTTGAGGCAGATACACTGTTTTCTGGGTTGATTACAGCATTATAGCCACTTTTTTTTCCCCGTGGGGATGAACCCAGGGTCTCGGCAATGAACTACATCCCCAGCCCTTTTCTTTTATTGGAGGGGGGAGAGGGAGAAAGACAGGGCTTTACTGAGTCACTGATGTTTTGTGTATAAGTATGATGCTGGAGATGGAACACAGGACATACACTATGGTACACCCCCAAATCATTTTTTGTTTTGAGACAGAGTCTTGCTAAATTGCTCACACTGGACTCAAACTTGTTCTCCTGCCTCAGCCTGTCACATAGCTGAACTACAGATGTGCACCACTGTGCCTGGCTGAAATCAGCTACTCTTCATTGTCGCCCACTGACGTCCTTGCTGTCCTGGCTCCTGTGGTCTGTGTTCCACCCACAGCCAGAGAAGCTCCAGTAAATCTGGGCACATTCCTTTGCTGCCCCCAAACCTTTAGTGGTTCCCCACTTATTGGGAAGAAAAACCAGCTTCTGCAAAGGCCTTTGCAGCCCTGCCCAGGCCTCCTCTCGGTTCTCCTCCAGCTCCACTCAGCCTTTTGGCTATTCCTCAGACACTGCAGACACATTCCTTTCTCAAGAACTTTGTTATGCTGTTCCACCTGACAAAAAGACTTTTCCCTGGTAGTCTACAGAGCTCTCTTCCACCTCTCCTTCAGGCTTTTAGTCACAAATCACTTCCCTGGTAACACCCTACCTGAGGACTCAATTTGAAATTGTCAGGTCTGAGGACACATAGCTCAGTGATTACAACACTTGCCTAGGAAGCAGGAGGCACTGGGTTTGATCTCAGAAGCACATAATAACAAGGCATGGTAGCACACACCTCTAATTCCAGCACTCAGGAGGCTGAAACAGGAGGATTACAGGGAGTTCTAGGGCAGCCTGGACTACATAATGAAACCTTGTCAGAAGAAAGAAAGAAAGAAAGAAAGAAAGAAAGAAAGAAAGAAAGAAAGAGAATTAAAGAAATTGTCACCACCTTTCTAGATCCTATCATCCTTCTCCATAGCACTTATTATCATCATCTCATATTTTCATAATACAGTTAATCATTGCCTAAATCCCACCCTTATAACGTCAGTACTAAAAAGCAGAGTGTTCTTTTTTTTTTTTTTTTTTTTTTTTTGACCTGTTTAGGTTGTGTTGGTTTGTTTTTGTTTTGAGACAGAGTCTTGCTCTGTAGCCCAGGCTGGTCCTGAATTCACTATGGAGCCCAGGCTGGCCTTGGACTAAGCAATCCTGTCTCAGTCTCCTGAGTGCTGGGATTACAGGTGTGCACCACCACACCCCGCTTGTGTGGTGCTGGGAACTTGAACCCTTGGCCTCATGCTTGCAAGGCAAGAGCTTTAACCGCTGTGCCATTCCTCCAGCCCCTGTTTTGTTTTGTTTTGTTTTTGTCATATTGGGGATTGAGCTCAAGGCCTCTACACTGAGCTACATCCCCTGCCCATCTTTTAGGATTTTTTGTTTTGTTTTGTTATGGTTTTTTTTTTGAGATAGAGTCTCACTCTGTATCCCAGACTCATCCTGAATTCACTGTGGAGCCCAGGCTGGCCCTGGACTCATGGCAATCCTCCTGCCTCAGCCCCCCGAGTACTGGAATTACAAGCGTGCTCCACCAAGCCATTTTTTTAGTTTTGATTTTGAGACAGGGTGTCCTAAACTGCTAAATTGCCCAGGCTGGACTAGAACTTGCCGTCCTCCTTCCTCAGTCTTCCAGAGTGCTGGGCTTCCAGGCCTGTGTCATCGGTTGCTAGTTTTGTTCCCTGCAGTATTCCCAGAGCCTGGTCTAGTGTCTGGTGGTCTATGATAATTGAATAAATCTATCTTTGGACAATAACAGCACTCCTAAATACCAAATGTAATCCAATATTTTTTTTTGAGACAGGGTCTCTCTGTAAGTCCAGGCTGGTCTTGAGCTTACTATGTAGTCCAGGCTGGCCTCGAATGCTTGGCAATCCTCCTGCCTCAACCTCCTGAGTGCTGGAATTGCAGGTGTGCACCACCATACCCAGTTTACAATAAATGTAATCCCAAACACAGGGAAACCCTCCTGATAGCCAGCACACCAGTGCACTCCCCTAGAGAATGTAAACCCCATTAGCAGATCTCCTCCATAAAGAATATAATTGTCCTACTGAATGTCAGCTCCACTAGACAAGGGGTGGCCTTTTTTTCTACACTGTGCTATCACCAGTGTCTAGGCCATGTGGGTAATGAACGGGCTGTAACGTGGACTTGATGAAGTGAACTGAGTCCTCACCGTGCAGCTGGCACAGCCTCCTTACAGCGTGAACCGTGCAGATGGCCCTAATAGGGGCCAATGCGCATGTCAGCCACACAGGCGGTAGGACTGTCCCCTCCAACAGAACATGCAACAACACTCAAAAGCAGTGTGTACCAGCCATGGCAGTACAGCCCCAAATCACAGCACTCCGGGATGCTGAGGCAGGAAGATCACAAGTTTGATCCCAGCTTAAGCACCTGAGGGAAACCCTGTCTCAAAATTTAAAAAAGGCAGAAGGTGTAGCTCAGTATCAAAGTCTTGGGTTCAATCCTCAGCACCCACATGAATCAGTCCACTGGGACTTGTGGCTATCATCAGGTCTATCATCTCAGCATTCTGAGTGTCTGAGGCAGGAGGATCACAAACTCAAGCCCAGCCTGGACAACTCAGTGACTCAGTGAGACCCTGTCTCAAAACTAAAAATCAATGTTGGGCATGGTGGCACACGCCTATCATCATCCCAGCACTTGGGAGGCGGAGGCGGGAGGATGGCCTTGAGTTTAAGGCCAACCAGAACTATATAGTGAGTTCAGTCTGGGCTATAGAACGAGACACTGTCTCAAAAAATAAATAAAAGTGATCTACAGATATAGTTCAGGGTGAAAGCCTGGGTTTAATAATAATCAGTATTAGCAAAAAAAAAATTTTTCAAATAAAAAAAAAAACAGATGGTCTTGGCAGCCTTGACTACAAAGCAAGATCCTATCTTTAAAAAAAAAGATGAGTTTGGCAATAGGTCAGTGCAGAGGCCCGGATCACCATAAAAAAATAGCTAAATAACTAATCAAATAAGTAAGCAAATAAGCTGGCCATGGCAGCACCCATGCAGATTCTCAGGGCCTATAAGCTGAGGCAGAAGGATCCTAAATTCAAGCCCAGTTTAATGGCTTAGTAAGACCCTGTCTTGAAAAAAAAAATAAAGACCTGAGTATGTAGCTTAGAGAAAAGCCCTGAGTTCAATTCCCAATAGAGTAAAAATAAAATGTAAGTAAATAAAATTAAGTTGAGCTCAGTAGCACATGCCTGTAATCCCAGCACTCTGAGAGGATGAAAGAGGAGAATCGCAAGTTTGGACCCAGTCTGAGTACCTTAGTGACTTAGCAAGACTGTATCTCAGAATCAAAATTAAAAATGGGCTGGAGATGTACCTTAGTATGAAGGCCCTGGGCTTGATCCTTAGTACCACAAAAAATAAAGGGACTAGAGGAATGGCTCAGCGGTTAGAGTGATTGTCTAGCAAGTACAAAGCCCTGAGTTTGAGTCCTCAGAATCAATACATAGTAAGTACAGAAACAGCCTGGACTACAGAGCAAGGCCCTGTTTCTTAATTAATAAAAAACATTAGCTGGGCATTGTGGTGCATGCCTATAATCTCTTTAGGGACACCCTAAACTACACAGTGAGTTCAGGACCAGCCTGAACTATAGAGCTAGACCCTGTCTCAATAAAATAAAATAAAATAATAAAAAGGTCTTGGATGTAGCTTAGTGGTAGAGCACCCCTAGGTTTGATTCTTAGTACTACTACCCACACTGTGAACCCCAATATAGGAGATGTGAGCTTCATATTAGAAAGTAATCCACGGAAATGGTACGAATCCCATAAAGATAGTGTGACCTTCATTATGAGCCCGGTTAATTAACAGAGAAGCACGAACACAGCGAGACCTTTATACACATTGTAAGCATGTTTCCGAGTGACAGCAGAGAAATCATGTGTGCCCCTATACAATTCCCTCATTAGGGTGATCAGCCAGACAAGACAACACTCTCTCTCTTTCTTCTCTCCCCACCTCCTCTCCCACATACACACTTCTGTCCCTGTCTCTGTCTCTCTTTGTGATGTTGAAGATTGAACCCTGCCTGGGCTTTCATACTGAGCTACATTCCAGCTCTTTTTAATTTATTTTGAGCTATGATCTTGATAAGTCACTAAGTTGCTCAAGTTTGCCTCAAACTCTCTCTCTCTCTCTCTCTCTCTCTCTCTCTCTCTCTCAGACAGGATCTCACTCCATAGCCCCAGCCGAACTCACTATGGAGCCCAGGCTGGCCTTGGACTCTCACAGCAATCCTCCTGTCTCAGCTTCTCGAAGTGCTAGGATTACCGGTATGTACCACCATGCCCAGCTTATATGGTGCAGGGGAATGAACTCAGGTACTTAGTGTTTACCTAAGTGTTGGCTAGACAAGTGCTTTAACCACTGAGTCATTCCTCCAGCCCTATTTTTTTCTCTTTAAGTTTGCTTTATTTACACATCACATACCTTTCCCCTTTCCAACCTGTCAGTCCCTTTCCCTACCACATCCCCTTTCCCTCTCCACAGAGTCTATTTTCCTTTCTTCCATTTTTTTATGGTTTGAGTTTCTTATATATTAGAGAAATGATACAGTATTTAACCTTCTGTGTCTGATTTATTCCACTTATTGTTATGGTGCAACCATTTTCCCACAAATGACTCAAGTTTCTCCTTTATGGCAGAGTAGTACTCCACTGTGTATACACACCACATCTTCTTTATTCATTTATCTGTTGTTGGATACATTGGCTTCTTCCAAGATTTGGCTTTATAAATTGTGCTGCTGTAAACACAAATATGCATGTGTCACTCTTAAATTATGACTGTAACTCTTTTGGGAAGATCTCCAGAAGAGGTATCACTGGGTCAAATGGAATACCTAGTTTCAGTTTTTAAAGGAATCTCCATACTGCTTTCTGTAGTGGTTGCACCAGTTTACAGTCCCATTGGCAATGTAGGAGGGGTTTTTTCTTTCTTTTTTTTCTTTTTTTGAGACAAGGTCTCACTTTGTAGCCCAGGGTGGTCCTGAACTCACTGTGGAGCCCAGGCTGGCCTTGAACTCACAGCAATCCTCCTGTCTCAGCCTCCCAAGTGCTGGGATTACAGGCATGTGCCACCACACCTGGCTTACGTGGTGCTGGGGAATTGAATTCGGGTACTTGGTGCTTGGCATACCATTTGGCAGGCAAGTGCTTTAAATGCTGAGCCACTCCTCCAGCCCCTGGGAGGGTTTTTTTTTTTTTTTTTTATCTCCACAACCTTGCAGCACTTGTTTTTCTTTCCCTTACTTTTTTTTTTTTTTTTTTTTTTTTTTTTTTTTTTTTTTTTTTTTTTTTTTTGAGACAGGGTCTCACTCTGTAACCCAGACTGGTCCTGAACTCACTGTGGAGCCCAGACTAGCCTTGGACTTGGCAATCCTCCTGCCTCAGCCTCCTGAGTGCTGGGATTACAGGCATGCACTATCATGCCCAGTTTGTGTGGTACTGGGGAATCAGAGTCTTGTGCTTGCTAAACAAGCACTTTAACTGATGTACCATTCCTCCAGCTCCACTTGGTGTTTTTGAGTTCTTTTTTTTTTCCTTTTGAGATTGGATCTTACTCTGTAGTCCAGGCTGGTCCTAAACTCACTATATAGCCCAGGCTGGCCTTGGACTCACAGCAACCCTCCTGCCTTAGCCTGAGTGTTGGCACTATAAGCATGTGCCATCATGCCTGGCTTATGCGGTGCTGGGGAATCAAACTCAGGGCCTTAGGCTTGCTAGGCAAGCACTTTATCCGCTGTGCCTCCAGCCCCTATGCCATCCCTCCAGCCCCTTGAGTTCTTGATACCAGCCCTTCTTACTGGGGTCAGATGGAACCTCAGTGTTGCTTTGATTTGCATTTCTCTGACTGGCCTAGAATTTCTAATCATTCTGCCTCTGCCTCCCAGAGAGCGGACATTTCAGGAGTGTGCCAGTATGCCTGGCTCTTTTATTTTTTTTTTCAGGAATGAGGGCCAAATTCAGGGCCTTTACACTGAGCTCATACTCATCCATTTTCTATTTACTTTGAGATAGGGTCTTGCTAAGTCACTAAGTGGCCCGGGCTGGGTATGAACAAGTTATCCACCTGCTTCACCTCCCAGAATGCTGGAATCATAGGTGTGCGCCACCCCACACCAAGCTCAGTATATTCAGTATGTTGTCCTTTCTTTCTTTCTTTTTGTTCTGGAGCCTGGAGATTGAGCCCCACCCTCATGCTATATCCTGAGCCCATTTTAAAATTTTTTAATATTTATTTATTTTGAGACAAGGTCTTGCTCTGTAGTTCAGACTGGTCCTGAACTCTCCGTATAACCCAGGCTGGCCTTGGACACACTGAAATCCCCTTGCCTCAGCCTCCCGATTGCTGGGATTACAGGCCTGTGCCACCAGCCCGTGCACAGAATGACGTCTTTAACATGATATGAACTCCTGTACAAACCAGGTCAACTCTCATAACCTGGGTAAATCCCATTTGTGCAGTGTAGACAAACATATAACTGAGGTGATTTTCACAAGCGGTGTGATTCATGTGAACAGTGTGACCCCATGGTCAACATAGTGTCATGCGGTACACCTGCGAACACAGCGCTTCCACATGGACAATCCCACCCCCAATGGTGTGATTCAGCCTGCGAGCAACAGTGACTTGTCCGTGGCTACAACAAGTCAGTGGGTCATGGATAACTAAATCTTTTTTTTTGACAAGGACTCACTCTGTAGCCCAGGCTGGTCCTGAACTCATTATGGAGCCCAGGATGGCCTGGGAATCATGGCAGTCCTCCTGTCTCAGCCTCCCAAGTGATGGGATTATAGGCATACACCACCACACTCAGCTTTATGTGATGCTGGGGAATCGAACTCAGGTACTTAGCACCACTAGGCAAGTGCTTTATCCACTCAACCATTCCTCCAGCCTGGATAACCACATCTTGTTTCCCTGAACAGGTATAAGCTTCATTCTATTTAAATTATCTGAGCCTTTGTGTCTTTCATAGAATTTTATGATTTGCTCCCCCCAAAAGTCTTTATTCTCTCATAAAACATAACCCAATCAAGTTGGGCCCCCAGTTCAGGTCTATAATCCTGACACGATGGGAGGCTCAGGCAAGGATAGCAAATTTGCGTCCAGCTTGGACAATTTAGCAACTCAAAAGACCTTATCTCAAAATCAAAAATCAAAAATGGATTTGGCGGATTGTGGACATAGCTCAGCAGTTAAAGTGTGTGCCATAGGGCTGGAGGAATGGCTCAGCGGTTAAAGCACTTACCCTTGTTCGATTCCCCAGCACCACATAAGCTGGGCGTGGTGGCGCACGCCTGTAATCCCAGCACACGGAAGGCTGAGACAGGAGGATTGCCATGAGTCCAAGGCCAGCCTGGGCTCCGAAGTGAGTTCAGGACCAGCCTGGAGCAGAATGAGACCCTGCCTCAAAAAAAAAAAAAAAAAAAAAAAGTGTGCCTAGCAAGTGGAAGGCCCTGAGATCAATTTCTCAATACCACATAAACTGGGCATGGTGGCACACACCTATAATTCTAGCAACCAAGAGGCTGAGGCAGGAGGATTGCCATGAGTTTGAAGCCAGTCTGGGCTACATAGTGAGTTCAGGATGAGCCTGGACTGCAGAGCTAGACTCTGTCTCCAAAAAAGGAAAAAAAAAAAAGAGGGGCTGGAGGAATGGCCCAAGGGATTAAAGAGCTTGCCTAGCAAGCACTTAGGTAAGCACTAAGTACCTAAGTTCATTTCCCAGCACCACATATGCCAGGCGTAGTAGCACACACCTGTAATCCCAGCACTCTGGAAGGCTGAGGCAGGACAAAAAGTTCTAGTTTGTCTTGAGCAATTTAGTGAGACCCTGTCTCAAAATTAAAAATTAAAAAAGGGTTGGGGATGTAGCTCATGACAAAGGCCCCCAATTCAATCTCCTGAACTGCTCACGCCCACCCCTCAAAGTGAAAAACAGTATGACTAGCCCTCAGTATTTTTGTTGTTGTTGTTGAGGTTGGGTCTCATTTTGTAGCCCAGGCTGGTCCTGAACTCACTATGGAGCCCAGACTGGCCTTAAACTCAGAACAATCTGCCTGCCTCAGCCTCTTGAGTGCTGGGATTACAAGCATGCACCACCATGCCAGCTTTCTGTGGTGCTGGGGAATGGATCTCAAGGCCTTGTGCTTGCAAGGCATGCACTTTAACCACTGCACCATTCCTCCAGCCCCCTTTGGTATACTTTGTCATGGACAGTAAGGTCCCCAATTAAAGGGGAAGAAATGGTGAAATCCTGAAGGGTAGATACATCTTGGGGTCTAATGCAGGTCAAGACACTTAAAAATCACAACTCCTTAGCTGGGCATGGTGTTACACACTTGTGATCCCAGCACTTTAGGAGGCTGAGACAGGTGGATCTCAAATTCAAGGTCAAACTAGGCAACTAATCCAGACCATGTTTCAAAAATATAAAAAAGGGCTGGGAATGTAGTTTAGTATAAAGGCCCTGAGGTCAGTTCCCAATACTGAAAAAAAATCACAACTTCCATTTTCTGAACACTTAATTATGTGCAGGGCTCTGGATTAAACATCTTTTATTTATTTATTTTTTTGTTTTTGTTTTGAAACAGGGTCTCACGCTATAGCCCAGGCTGGTCCTGAACTCACTATGTAGTCAAGGCTGGTCCTGAACTCACTATGTAGTCAAGGCTGGCCTTGGACTCAGGGCAATCCTCCTGTCTCAGCCTCCAGAGTGCTGGGATTATAGGCATGCACCACCACGCCCAGTTTATGTGGTACTGAGGAATATAGAACTCAGGTACTTACCACTTTAACTGCTGAGCCATTCCTCCAGCCCTACATCTTTTATTTTGACATCAGTACAACTTAACGAGATAGGTTCTTTTTTTTTTTTTTGTACTGGAAATTGAGCTCAGAGTCTTCCCACTGAGCTACATCTTCAGCCCATTTTAATTTTTGATTTTGAGACAGAGTCTTGTTAAACTGCTAAATTGCCCAGGCTGGGCTTGAACTTGCAATCTTCCTGCCTCAGCCCCTCAGAGTGCTAGGATTATAGGCTTGTGCCATTAGATCCAGCACGGTTCTTTTATTATCCCCACTATATTATGACAGATTGATACTTGCCACACAAATATGCTTACTCCTGAGATTCTTCTGAAAAGTGCCACACTGCCAGAATACCACAAAGTATGCACAAAGTTGCCAATTAAGTTGCGGCAACATGAGCTCTTCTGAGCGAGTGATAAACTCTGAATAAAAATAATCACAATTTGGGCTAGGGGTGTAGTTCAGCTGTGCAGTGTATGCTTACTATGTGGAAGGCCCTGGGTTCAATCACCACCACCAATAAACAAACAAATAAATGATTTTAAGATACTGAGGATTGAACCCAGGGCTTTTACACTGAGCTACATCCCCAGCCTTTTTTGAGACTGGGTCTCACTGTGCTATCTAGGCTGGACTTGGCCTGGAACTTTTCAATCTTCCTGCCTCAGCCTTCTAAAGTGCCGAGATTACAGGCTTGCATTAGTGTGCTCTCTGATGTTGTTCTTACTTATTTTTACTTAAAATTTAAAAACCAAGACTTTGTTATTGGTGCTGGGTTTTTTTTTTTTTTTTGAGAGAGAGAGAGAGAGAGAAGGTCTCTCTCTGCAGTCCAGACTGATCCTGAACTCAGGATGTGGCACAGGCTAACCCTGAACTCAGATCAATCGTCTTGCCTCGGCCTCAGGAAGTGCTGGGATTACAAGCACACGCCACTACACCCAGTTTACATGGTGCTGGAGAATCAAAGTTAGGGCCTTTTACTTGCTAGGCAAGTGCTCTAACTGCTGTGCTACTGCTACAGCCCCAGTGCTGGGGGTTAAGCCAGGACCTCACGTGTATGCCTGGCAAGTCCCCCACCATTGAGCGATATCCCCAGGCCCCAATCTAAATTGTCCCCACTTAGCCTGGCACTTGCCATTGTCTTTCCTCACCTCCCAAGTGCTGCGACTGCAGGCAAGTGCCCCTGTGCACTGCTGAAGTTTATTTAACTGATACATATGAATTGTACATATATATAGGGTACCATGTGACATTTTGATACATAAATATATTGAGCAATGCCCAAGTCAATTCTTTTTTTTTCATTCCTTTCTTTCATCCCTTCTTTCTTCCTCTCTGTGGCACTGAGGATTGAACCCAGAGCCCCACACATGATAGATAAGTACCCCATCACTGAACTACAACCTCAGCCCCATTTAACATTTCTGAATTTTCATTTATATTTTGAGACAGGGTCTCGCTCTGTATCCCAGGCTGGTCCTGAACTCACTATGGAGCCCAGGCTGGACTTGAACTCAGAGCAATCCTCCTGCCTCAGCGTCTTGAGTACTGTGATTAGAGGCATATACCACCATGCCTGGCTTTTGTAGTGCTGAGGAATCGAGCTCAAATACTTAAAAGCTTTATGTAACATTTGCTAGGCAAGTGCTTTAACTGCTGAGCCATTCCTCCAGCCCCTGGATTTTTTTTTTTTATACTGGGATTTGAACACAGAGCTTTTGCAGTGAGGTGTGACTCTGCCCTCCTCTAAATTTTGAGGCAGTCTCATTAACCTCCCCAGTTGAGAATCAACCTTGGGATTCTCCTGCTGCCTCCCAAAACGCTAGTATCACAGGCATGTGCCACTATGCCTGGCCCCTGTCCATCCTATTCCCTCCCCCTCTCTTTCCATACTGGCCATCTCACCCAGGGCTTCTGCACTGAGCTGCATCCTGAGCACATTAGGTTTGATTGAGAGACAAGGTATCATCACTGGGATTATGATTTGAGCCACAGGGCCTAGCTCTATTTGTCATCTTTCTTATTTGATTGATTGACTGATTGATTTGAGATAGAATCTCACTCTGTAGGCTTGACTGGTCCTGAGCTCACTATGTCACCCAGGCCAGCCTTAGACTCAAGGCAATCCTCCTGCCTCAGCCTCCCTCGTGCTGTGATTACAGTCTTGTGCCACCATGCCCGGCTTTATGTGGTGCTGGGAATTGAACTCAGGGCCTGTGCACTTGCTAGGCAAGTGCTTTATCCACTGTGCCATTCCTCCAGCCCCTCTATTTGTCTCTTTCCTTCCTTCCTTCCTTCCTTCCTTCCTTCCTTCCTTCCTTCCTTTCTTTTCTTTTTTTTCTCCAGTATTGAGGATTAAACCCAGGGCCTTCACCCTGAGCTACATCCTTACCCCATTTTTTTCTTTTTTTGAGACAGGGTCTCTCTCTGTTGTCCAGGCTGATCCTAATTCAGTGGTGTAGCCCAGACTGACCTTGGGCTCAGGACAATCCACCTGCCTCAGCCCCCCAAGTGCTAGGATTACAGGTATGTGCCACCAGGCCCATTTTTATGTGGTGCTGCGGAATTGAACTCAGGGCTTTGTGCGTGCAAGACAAGCGCTTTTACTGCTGCACTATTCCTCCAGCCCTTCCCGCCCCATTTTATTTATTTATTTTTTTTTTGAGACAGGGTGCTGCTCTGTAGCCTAGGCTTGTCCTGAAATCTCTGTGGAGCCCAGACCATCCTTGGACTCACAGCAATCTGCCTGCCTCAGCCCCTTGAGTGCTGAGATTATAGATATATATCACCATACCCAGCTTATGTGGTGGTGAGGAATCAAACTCTGGGCCTTGAGCTTGTTAGGCAAATACTTTAACCGATGAGCTATTCCCTGAGGCCCCCCTCTCCCATTTCTGATTATGAGACAGGGTCTCCCTAAGTCACTAAATTGCCCAGACTTAGCTCAGCCTGGGATCTTCCTGCCTCAGCCATCCCAGGTGCTGGGATGATAGGCCTGTGCCAGGCCTGGCTTCCATTTATCATTTCTGTATAATAGAAAGTTTCAACTCCTTTCTTCTAGCTTTTTGAAATATACATTATTATTATTTATAGCCACTGTACTGCAAGACAGAACATGCTTACACTATTCTGTGTTTTTTATTTTTGCGGTACTAGAGGTTGAAACCAGGGCCTTCACAGTGAGCTAGGTCCCCACCCATTTCTGTTTTTGATTTTGAGATGGGGCTGGCAGCATAGCTCAGTATGGTTAAAGTGCTTGCCTAGGAAGAACAAGGCCCTGGGTTCAATTCCCAAGTACCACATAAGTGGGCTTGGTGGTGCATGCCTATAATCCCAGCACTTCGGTTCAAGGCCATCCTGGGCTACATGGTAAATTCAGGACAAAGCTGGACTATAGAACAAGACCCTGTCTCAAAAAAAAAAAATTACCCCCTCAATTCTGGGTTTACCTAATACAGAAGAAGTATGAACTATCTTACCTACTTTTTAATTAATGAAATACCATTTGAGATGAGGTCTTACTCTATAGTCCAGGCTGGTCCTCAACTCACTATGTAGCCTTGAGTTTACAGCAATCTCCCCTGCTCAGTCTTCTGAGTGCTGGGATTATAGGCATGGACCACTGTACCCATTTTATATGGTGCTGTGGAATCAAACTCAGGGCCTTTCACTTGGTAGGCAAGCATTCTAACTGCTCGGCTATTCCTCCAGCCCCTGATACCTTTTAGAATTATACCAAGATAGAAATAGGGCTGGGGATGTAGCTCAATGGTAGAGCACTTACCTGGCACACTTAAAGCCCTGAGTTTAATCCCTGGTACCAAAAGAGAGAGAGAGAGAGAGAAAAAAGACTGAGAAAAGTTAAAAAAAAATTTAAAAATAGAAATAATATAACATGACAGTATTGGGCCCCATAGTACAGGCCTATAATCTCAGCATGGGAAGCTGAGGTGGTGGGAATGCAGGTTCAAGAACAGCTGAATGATTTAGCTACTTAAAGATTTTTTATTTTGAGACAGGGTCTCGCTCCATAGCCCAGGCTGGTCCTGAACTCACTATGGAGCCCAGGCTGGCCTTGGACTCATGGCAATCCTCCTGTCTCAGCCTCCTGAGTGCTGGGATTACAGGCGTGCGCCACCACACCCAGCTTTATGTGGTGCTGGGGAATTGAACTCGGGTACTTAGCGCTTGGCTAGCGCTTGCTCAAGCGCTTTAACCGCTGAGCCATTCCTCCAGCCTACTTAAACATTTTTAAGACCCTGTCTCAAAATTAAAACTGAAGGGCTGGAGGAACGGCTCAGTGGTTAAAGCACTTGCCTAGCAAGTGCGAAGTCAAGCACTAAGTACCAATTCCCCAGCGCCAAATAAACAGGGCATGGTAGCACACACCTGTAATCCCAGCATTCGGGAGGCTGAGGCAGGAGGATGGGTTGTCCAGAGTCCATGGCCAGCTTGGGTTCCATAGTGAGTTCAGGGCCAGCCTGGGCTACATAGTGAGACACTGTCTCTAAATAAATAAATAAATAAATAAACAAATAAATAAAAAACCTAAAAACGAGCTAGAGGTAGGGCACAGCAGTTAAAGCGTTTGCCTTGCAAGTACAAGGCCTTGAGTTTGATTCTCTAGTACCACATAAACTGGGCTTGATGGTGCAGGCCTGTAATCCCAGGACTTGGGAAACTGAGGCAGGAAGATTGCCAGGAGTCCAAGGACAGCCTGGGTTCCATAGTGAGGTCAGGACCAACCTAGACTACAGAGCAAGACCCTGTCTCAAAAAACAGAGCAAAACAAAAACAAACCAAAAAATTGAAAAATGAGTGGGGGGTATATAGCTCAGTGAAAAATCCCCGGGTTGGATCCTGAGTACCACAAAAAATAAAAAATCAATCAGTCAATTAGTCAACAAATGAGTATGCTGGGTATAGTGGCACCCACCTGCAGTCTCAGCACTCTGGATGCTGAGGCAGGAGGATCACAAATTCATATCCAGCCTTGACAACTTAGTGATTTAGTAAGACCTGACTCAAAATAAAAAAAAAAAATCAATGAAAGAAAGGCCTAGAGATATAGCTCAAAAGCAAAGGTCCTTTCTTCATTTCACAATGCTGCAAATAATACAAATAAAATAAAAAATAAGCCAGGCCCAGTGGTATAGTCCTGTAATCTCAGCACTCTGGAAGTTCCAGTCACAGGCTTCGGGAAGATCATAAGTTTGAGTCCAGCCTGGGTAATTTAGTAAGATCCTATCTTAAAATGAAAAAGAAAATAGGTTGGGGATATAGCTCATTGTGAAGGCCCTGGGCTTGATCGCCAGTACCAAAAAGAGAGAGTTCAGGACCAGGCTAGGTGACTGTCTCATAAGAAAAAAAAAGAAAGAAAAAGGAAGAAAGAAACTGATAGTATAGAAATTGTATAAATGGGCTGGGGCATAGTTCAGCGGTTAAATTGCTTGCCTAGCATATACAAGGCCTTGGGTTCTATTGCGATGGCACATACTTGTAATCCCAGCACTCCAGAGGCCAAGGCAGGAGGATTGCTGTGAGTTCTAGACCAGCCTGGGCTCCATAGAGAGTTCAGGACCAGCCTGAATTAGAGAGTAAGATCCTATCTCAAATATATATATATATATATATATATATATATATATATATATATGGCTGAGGAATAGCTCTGTGGTTAAAGCTCTTGAATAGCAAGTGCTGAGTACCCGAGTTGATTCCCAGCACCATGGGTGTGGTGGTATACACCTATAACCCTAGCATTCAGGAGGCTGAGGCAGGAGGACTGCCTTGAGTTCAAGGCCAGTCAGGGCTACACATAGAGAGCTCAGAACCAGCCTGACGTACAGAACGAGACTGTCTCAAAATAAAAGTACAGTATAGTCAATATTATAAAATAGTGTGAACTGGTAAACTGTGAAATTTCCCCAATCTCTGTAGATAGTGGGAGACTCCTATGGATGATGTCAATCGCTTCCACACTCAGTGACCCTCAGTGGACCGAGCTAGTAATGCTTCCAGGCCCCGTGTGAACTTGCCACATGCCACAGCGCGTTCCTTTGGCAGTAGTGGTACTGTTACTTGCAGATCACGACATAGGAGGGTACTTTATTCCCCTTACACTGGTCAGGGGATAAATCTATGTGAACCCTTCGGACAGGTTCCCACCTGGTGTAACCCATCTGGGCATGCCCTAGTAACAGGACATAGCACATCCTCTTCTCCTACCTTCAGTGTGACAACTCCACCCACGTTCTTAAATCTCCCTTCTTCAGGTGTGAACGCCCACAGCACGGCTCTTCATGGAATGCGGGGTGAGGCTCCATGAAGCGCTCCATTTCCCTGGCTTGTGCCTGCGATCTACCTCATGCCTAGCAAGGGTGGCTGTCAGGAAACGCCGCCGCCCTAATGCCCAAGGCCTGGAGTAGGGCTGGAGGGACGGCATAGCATTGAAAGCGCTTGTGTAGCAAGGGCAAGGCCCGCGTTCAATTCCACAGACCCACGTAAACCGGGAGTGATGGCGCTTGTTTGTAATCCCAGCACTAGGAGGATCTGCCGTGTGATCGAGGCCAGCCTGGGCTACGTAATAAATTCAGGAACGGCCTGGATTGCAGAGTGAGATCCTGTCTCAAAAAAAATAGACTAGAGAAACGGCATGGCAGTTAAAGCGTTTTGACTTCGAAGCGCAAGGCCCTGAGTTTGATTCCCCCAGCACCAGGCAAAGCCAGGCCCACGCCTGTAATTCCAGCACTCCGAGACTGAGGCAGGATTGCCATGAGTCCAAGGTGCTAGCCTGAGTTACATAGTGAGTTCGGGACCAGCCTGGATTACAGAGTGAGACACTGTTTGGAAAAAAAAAAAAGACAAACAAACAAACAAAAAACTCACAAAGTCCTGGAGTAGGTGACTACTCCAGGGCCTCTAAACCCCAAACCGCTAGGCTTGTCTACATTGAGGAGCGCGCCACCCGACGAGCGCGCGTTCTCTCCCCTCCCGATGGCAACAGGGCTTTCCGCGGGGCCGCGCCAGACTTTTCAAGACCATTGATTGGTCATAGTCCTGGTACCTGACAGCCAATCAAGCAGGGGAAAGGTGACATCACTAGTTCTCCTCCCATCCCCCCCATCCCAAACTTCCCTACTCTGGCTACCAGCAGCAACAACCCCGTGGGGGAGGGGTAAGAGAGTAGAACCGGTGAGGTCATTGCACCGCCCCAATCGCTGCTGATTGGCTGCGGGACTCGCGGGTGGCGGTTGGCTGCTCCTCGCACCTCCCCCTCGTGCTGCTACCACTGCCTCTGAGAGGAGCCACCGGCGACGCCAGAACCAGGAATCCGGGTGAGTCGGGGCCCTGGGTCTAAGATGTTCCTGAAGTCCCGAAAGACTCAAGAGGAACTGCCCTTTCCGACTTTTTCTCTTCACCCGGGTTCTTTGGTGCTCCGGGTACTCTGTCACATGGGAGTTGTAGTCTGCCTTATACTGTGAGACTACGGGCCGGAGACGTGAGAAGACTACTACTCCCAGTATGAATTGCGACCAGCCGGTCAACAAACGCTCATGCCACGCCTTCTAGGCCTGCTTATTGGAGAGTCTGTCAACTAGCCCCGCCTTCTTTTAGTTCATTGGCTACTGTCCCTCACAGAGGCTGTGTTCCGGCCTAGAATGCATGATGATTAGGTACTGTATTTGTCATTCGGCATAAAACTGGTCTGCAATTGGTGAAGGCTAGTGTCCATCATTTTTTGTAGGGCATGGCACTAGGTAGATCAGGCAGTCGTAGGCTTAGGTTGGTGTCGGTCCCGGGGGGAGGCTGGTCTTGGATATTGGCCCCACCCCCTATCGCTGCCGGAAGGGCGCGATTGGTGGCTGCGAGCGTCGCTCATTGTTGAGAGGCGGAGCCAACTAGGCTGCGGCTATCTACTGGTCTAGGCCGGCGCCGGTCAGCGGGGTTGTGACCGCTGATTGGCTGTTTGTTCCAGCTGTTGCAGGTCCATTCACCATTTTGTGTGTTGGAGTAAAAAAAAGAGAGAATCGAGAGGGAGAGCCGGAGGGGGGGCGGGGAGGGACCGGACCGGACCGAGTCGGGGACACGACCCCCCGCCCCGAAACCCCGCCGAGCCCGAGGTGAGGGGCGGGGCCAGGGCTGACACGGGCAGGAGGGTGCGGGAAGGCTGAGAGCCGAGGGGGGACAGGTGGCAGGGACAGGAAAGGGGTTCAGTGGAAAGGGGTGGGCGGAATGGTGGTAAGGGGAGACGGAGTGGAGGAAGTGATAGGGAGAGAGGTGGCAGTGAAGGGGTGACTGGAGAGGGGGCGGTAGGCAAAGAACGGGTAACAAGAATGGAGAGGGTGACAGGACTAGATCAGGGTGACAGAGAGGGGAAGGGTACAGAGTTGCAGGGGGTGACAAGGAGAAGTGAAGGGGAGAGAAGATGTCAGGTCCAGAGATGGCTGACAGGAGAGTAACTGGGAGGAATAAATAAGAGAGATGCATGAGGGTGACAGGGAGTGAGTAACAGAGGAGGGGGTCTGGAGCCGATGGGGGGGAGAGGTAGAGGTGGAGACAGGATGGGAGAGTGGTAGAGAAGCTGATGCCAGGAGGGATGATGAGAGCAGAGGGCATGAGACCCCAAAGAGCCAGGCCTGAGCTGGCCTGGCCTGGCCTGGGAGCAGGAGTTACTGTTCAGATTCTGAGGCAAGTGAGAGGCCCCAGAACCCTGGGTGGGAGTTACCCTAGAGGGGTAGACAGGAAGAGTGTAGACCCTAAGAGAAGGAAAGAGAATAGGCTTCTGAAGTGAAATGCTGGGCTAGGAGCAGGGCCTAGGGGTTCCAGGTGATGTGGTTGTAGGCCCTGGGTGGGGTACCTAAAGCCTTCTGTTTTGGGGAGGATAGGGGCCAGGTCTCAGCCCCAAGAACTGTGGCCCAGCAGGTCAGTGGAGAGAAAGTGATCATGGCTGTCTCAACTCCTGGGTACTTTGGTGCCAGTCCCTGGCCCTCTTGGTTCTGCCTGTGAGGACCCCAGGATTGGAGCATAGAAGCAGCAAGCCTGGGATTGCATATTCTGTGGGAGCAGTAGGCCCCAAGTTATGGGAACAGGAGGCTGGGGTCCTAGGAAGCCTGCAGGCATTGGGGGTACTTTTGCTTGTGTTTGACTTCTGATCCTAGATGCCCCCAAACCCTAAGGGCCTCCTTTTGCCCTCTCAGTTTCTCCAAGTCACTTCAGAGTAAAGTTTTTTCCCCCCCTTTTCTCAGGGCAGCTTGAAAGGGGGCGGGCAGTAATGACTGTTCAGGAAGTGGGTGAGGTTGGCCTGTTGGGCTTGTCCTGCTTTCTTTGACCTTATCCTACTTATCCCCCCCTAGAGTTGGAGGGCATATATGTGTGCTTGGAGGGGCTAGCCAACTTTGCCACCTTGACAGAGCCAGTTCAGCCAGGGTGGGAATGCATGCAGACCAGAGGTGGGTGCTGGGCTTGTGAGTATCATGCTGAGTGCTGTGGGGGAGGGGCAGGTGCCTATCCAGTGGACAGAGAAACCCTGGGGTATAGCCTCGTGTCCTACTGTGTGATGACGTGTGTGTTTCTGTGTGTGTGCATGTGTGAAAGCCCCTGTAAGGCCCTGTGGCAGCACTAGGTCTGAGCTCTTGCCCCACACGTGCCCCTACCTCCTTCCCACTGTAGTGTAGCAGAGTGGGCAGCTGTCCCTTGGGACGTTCAGCTGCCCGTTCCTTCCCACAATGCCTGGCCATGCCTGGCTGCCCAGAGGTGTAGAAGGAAGAGTGGCTCAAATCACAGCCCAGTCACCTCCTTCTCTGTGGCTTGGTGCTTACGTATGGGTTTGCATTTGAGTTTGTGTGTCCTGTGGACAGTGACAGTGATTGTGTGATAGGTGGCATAGTGAAATGGTTAGGAGAACAGATTCTGGAATCAGATTGCCTGGGTTCAGACCCCAACTCTGCCATTTTCTAGCTAGATTTTCATGGTCAAGTTGCTTAATCTGTCTGTGCCTTTGTTTTATCAAATATAAATTGGGGCTGATGGTAGCAACTACCTATTGGAGATATGAGGAAACGAAATGAGTTAATAAAGGGAAGCTGAGGACAGGGATCAGAGCACAGTGAGTGTTCCATATGTGTGACTAGTCAGTGCTCCTCGTATCCATCTTCTTTGGGGCAGTTGGAGCATGTGTGTGCATGTTCCATGTCCTCTGCAGAGAGAGCAAGTGTACATGCGTGTCTCCGTGGAGCCAGACTGTGTATGCTCAAGGGACACAGGTTCCAGTCTATGTCTGGGTGTTGGCTAGGGCCTATATGAGTTGAAGGTAGCCAGGGAGAGGGCCTTGGGGATGATGAAATGGCAGCAGTGGGCTCAACGAGGAGAAAATCTTAGGGGACACTGAGCCTAGGAAGGAGTTTCCTGACTTGCTCCTGATGGTACCTATCTTTTCTTCCATTTTGTAGGTGAACAAAAGATGAAACCAATGAAGAAGGCATGTACTGGCCTTACAGGTCCTGGCAGTGGTAGCAAGTCCCCACCAGCCACCAGGGCCAAAGCTCTGAGGCGGCGAGGGGCCGGGGAAGGCGACAAGCCAGAGGAAGAGGATGACGAGACACAGCCACAGCAGCAGCCAGGGCCAGAAGAGGTCGACGAGGGTGAAGAGGAGGCTGAGCAGGGTCCTGGGACTGAGAGGCTACCCCTGGAACTGCACCCCACTGACTTGGCCCCTGGCCCAGCGGAGGACCCCAAGGGTGATGGGGAGTCAGGCCGCTGGGAGCCCTCCCTCAGTCGCAAGACAGCCACGTTCAAGTCTAGAGCACCAAAGAAGAAGTATGTGGAAGAGCATGGGTCCGGCAGTGGTGGTATGGCTGGGATACCTGAAGAGCGAGAGCGGACTCCTGAGGAGGCCAGCACGCTGAGTGTCCCTCCACGGCCACCCACTTCTGCCCGTTCCTCCTCCACTGACACAGCCAGTGAGCACTCAGCTGACCTGGAGGATGAGCCAGCTGAGGCTTGTGGTCCAGGCTCCTGGCCCCTCAGTGGTACCAGTGGTGGATATGACCTGCGGCAGTTGCGGTCCCAGCGGGTTCTGGCTCGGCGTGGCGACGGCCTCTTCTTGCCTGCTGTGGTGCGCCAGGTGCGCCGAAGCCAGGACCTGGGGGTGCAGTTCCCTGGTGACAGGGCCCTGACTTTCTATGAGGGGGTGCCAGGTGGTGGCATAGATGTGATTTTGGATGCCACGCCACCGCCAGGTGCTCTGGTAGTGGGCACTGCAGTTTGTACCTGTGTGGAACCTGGCGTGGCTGCCTACCGTGAGGGTGTAGTGGTGGAAGTGGCCACTAAGCCAGCTGCCTACAAGGTCCGCCTCGTGCCGGGCCCTAGCTCCCAGCTGGGCCCACCAAATACTCTACCACAGCCACAGCAGCCTCTGCACCGTGAGCCTGAGGAGGCTGTGTGGGTAGCCCGCTCTAGCCTGCGCCTGCTGCGGCCCCTGTGGGAACCTGAGCCCCTGCTGAGGAAGCCCCCTGTGGGCCCTGAGGAGGAACAGGCTGAGCCTGGGGCTGCCTTGCCACCCTGCCCTGCTTCCCTGGACCCCAAGCAGCCTGAGGACGCTGAGGTCTCCAAGATCAGCTTTGGTGGCAGCCTGGGGACTCACTGTGCGGAGGGAGAAGAAAAGCACCCTCCAGCCCTGGGCACCCCAGCCCTCCTCCCACTGCCCCCACCCCAGCTCCTGTCACCACCCCCCAAGTCCCCAGCCTTTGTTGGCCCTGGCCGCCCTGGTGAGCAGCCCTCACCTTGCCAGGAGGGGAGCCAGGGTGGCAGCCGGAGCAGCAGCGTGGCCTCACTAGAGAAGGGAGCTGCGCCAGCAGCGCGGGCCCGCACACCACTCACGGCTGCGCAGCAGAAGTACAAGAAGGGCGATGTGGTCTGCACCCCAAATGGAATCCGGAAAAAGTTCAACGGCAAGCAGTGGCGACGGCTGTGCTCGCGAGATGGCTGCATGAAGGAGTCACAGAGACGGGGCTACTGCTCACGCCACTTGTCCATGCGAACCAAGGAGATGGAAGGCCTGGCAGACAGTGGGCCAGGGGTGGCTGGGAGGGCAGCTGGTGTGGCAGCCCGCGAGGGTAGCACTGAGTTTGACTGGGGAGATGAAACATCGAGGGACAGTGAGGCTAGCAGCGTGGCAGCCCGGGGAGACTCGCGCCCACGCCTGGTGGCCCCAGCTGACCTGTCACGCTTTGAGTTCGATGAGTGTGAGGCGGCTGTGATGCTCGTGTCCCTGGGCAGCTCGCGCTCGGGGACGCCCTCCTTCTCACCTGTCTCGACACAGTCGCCCTTCTCACCAGCCCCATCCCCTTCTCCCTCCCCGCTCTTTGGCTTCCGCCCTGCCAACTTCAGCCCCATCAATGCTTCTCCAGTCATCCAGCGCACTGCTGTTCGGAGTCGGCACCTGAGCGCCAGCACCCCCAAGGCAGGTGTTCTGACGCCACCGGATCTGGGCCCCCACCCGCCGCCGCCTGCTCCTCGAGAACGCCATTCCTCCGGTATCCTACCCACCTTCCAGACCAACCTAACCTTTACTGTGCCCATTAGCCCTGGGCGGCGGAAGACAGAGCTGCTGACTCACCCAGGAGCACTGGGAGTCCCTGGCACAGGGAGTGGAGGAGCTGCCCCAGACTTCCCCAAGAGTGATAGCTTGGACTCTGGTGTGGACTCGGTGTCCCACACACCCACACCCTCCACACCGGCTAGCTTTCGGGCTGTGTCGCCTGCTGTGCCCTTCTCTCGTTCCCGCCAGCCTTCACCATTGCTGCTGTTGCCCCCACCTGCTGGCCTGACCTCAGACCCAGGACCCTCTGTGCGCAGGGTACCTGCTGTGCAACGGGACTCACCTGTCATTGTCCGTAACCCTGACGTGCCACTGCCCTCCAAATTTCCTGGGGAAGTAGGCACTGCCGGTGAGGCACGGGCTGGGGGACCTGGGAGGGGCTGCCGTGAAACCTCAGTGCCCCCCGGGGTAGCCAGTGGGAAGCCTGGCCTGCCCCCTCCTCTACCAGCCCCTGTGCCCATCACCATGCCTCCAGCTGCGCCAACTGCTGTGGCCCAGCCGATGCCCACCTTTGGCCTGGCTTCTTCACCCTTCCAGCCCGTGGCCTTCCACCCCTCACCTGCTGCCCTGTTGCCTGTCCTGGTGCCCAGCACCTATACCAGCCATCCTGCCCCAAAGAAGGAGGTCATCATGGGCCGACCTGGAACAGGTAAGAGGACTGGTTGTGGGGCTGGGTGACGGCTCACTTGGAAAGGGCCCCTTCATAGCTGGGCTTTCTACAGGGATGGCTTTCCATCTGCATAGATGTTGTGGTGGAAATTCACATGTCAGCCAAAGGACTGGGCTTTTAAGGCTTGATGTGGCATTTCCAGAGGCTGCCTGTTGGGGAATGCACTTCTGAGGGATCCATCAGGCATCACATTTCTAGTGAGGGCTGGAGGAATAGCACAGTGATTAGAGGGCTTGCATAACAAGCTCAAGGTCCTGAGTATCACAGAAGCCAGGGTAGTGGCACACACCTGTAATCCCAGCATTTGGAAGGCTGAGGCAGGATTGCCAGTTTGAGGCCAGCCTGGGCTACGTAATGAGTTCCAGCTTGTCTTTAAAAAAAATTCTCATGAGTGCACACTCCAAGTCAGGCCCCAAGTCAGGGTGATAGCCCCCCTGTCCTAGGTGACTGTGTAGGGGCATTGCTATGACAAGTACTGCACACAGTGGTCTTGCTGCATTATCCCTCTGGCTCCATAACAGAGCCCTTACCATGCCTGCTGTGTTCTAAACATTTTTCAAATGTTAGCTTATTTTATCTTCTTAGCAACCCTAACAAGTAGATGCCATGATTATGCTTGTTTAGAAGCTGAGGGCAGCTTAGTGACTTGCCCAGGGTCATGTGGTTAGTAAACACTAGAACTGCCTTTCAAACTGAGACAGCCCAGCTCATGACCACTGGGGTGGAGTGCTGGTTTATAGAAGGGTAGAGCGAGGTTCTAACAGCTCCTTTCCCATGTGGTGGTAGGATCAGGACTGGAGCCCAGTAAACGTCACAGGTGAGGTCAGTGCCATGGAGGGAGCCCAGGTGTGCTGGGCTTTCCTCCAGGTGTGAATCCAGTCTGACAGCCCCTAGGACAGGATCAACAGCCCCTAGGACAGGATTGGTAAGCCAAGAGTTAAAGGATGAGTGAGAACCAGCCACCCTGGGGGAGGTGGCAGAGAACCTATGGGAATGCTCAGAGGTGGAAGGAGATGGAAGCCGTGTGGCTGTAGGCATGAGATAGCGTTGGGGAGAGTGCCGATGCTGAGATGGTGCTGGAGAGCCAGAGGCCTGGGCACGGCTGAGCCTTTAGCAGCAGCTCAAAAGGGAGAGTGACAGAGCGGTCACTAGCCCCTTCCCTAGCACTGTTCGTTCTTTCTGTCTCTTTTGTACTGAAGATCCAACCCAGAGTCTTCATTTTCAGCTATATCCCTAGACCCCCCCCCCCCCTTAATTTTTTGTTTTTTAAAACAGGTTCTCTCTAAGCTGTTAATTTGTCTAGGCTGGGCTCAAAGTATTGAATCTCTTGCCTCAGCCTCCCAGAGTGCTAGATTTACAGGACTTTTTATTTATTTGTCTACCCTTTGTTGGTACAAGGACCCTTCTGTGCCTAGTCCAGTGCTAATTGGTGATGAAGGCATAGCCCTGTTCGCATAGAGCTCACAGCCCTTGGAGTAGAAAGACCTGACTCCTGACGGGGTAGTCTACAGTGGTCAGGAATAGGATAGAGAAGTCCCAGGAGCCATGGAAGCCCAGGAAAAAAAGTGCTGATGCAGACTGAAAAGTCAAGGAGGCCTTCTTGGGTCAGGGGCCAGGGGCCTATGAACTGAGCATGGCAAGGCATGCAGGAAGGATCTACAGCAGATGGAAGAGTTTGTGCAAAGGCCTTCAGGCAGAAGCAGATAATTATAGGATATTGAATCTGTGGAGTGAAGGGCTCTGGAAGATAGGTGAATGCTGCAGTGTGCAGCCAGATTGATGAGCAATGGTCAGATCCTAAAGGACCACTAAAAGCTTGTGAACTTAGCCAGGCCCAGTAGTACAAGAGGATCACAAGTTCTAGTTCCACCTGGGCATCTTAGCGACATAGTAAGACCCTATCTCAAAATCAAAAATGAAAAATGGAGTGGTGATGGATCTCCATGTGAGTCCCTAATACCAAAAAAAAAAGTGAACTTTGTCCTGAGGGCACCTAGGGAGCCATAGTAAGTTATGAGCAGATTTAATGATAAATACACCATGGAAGGTGGGCTTGAGTCCCTCAGACCCGAAGCAGGGTAACCATGGAGGAAGGAATCTGAGGTATGGATGTGAATAGGAGCGGCTATGGTTTAGATTGGGGTGGGAGGGGACTAGAGGCATAGCTCAGTGGCTGAAGTACTTGCCTAGCAAGCACAAGACCCTGGGTTTGATTCCCCACCACCACATAAAAATTAGCCAGGCCTTGTGGTACACGCCTATAACTTGGGAGGTTGAGGCAGGAGGCTTGCTATGTGTTTGAGGCTGGCCAACCTAGACTGTAGAGTGAGACCTTGTCTCAAAAAACAAACAAACAAACAAACAAAAAACGAACCAACCAATCAAAAAAGATTGGGGATAGGGGCTAATTCATTAAAGAGCCAGGCCCTCCCAGAACTCCACCCCAATCCTGTCTCCAGAGCCAGGGTACACAGAACAGGGGGTATGCCTGCCCCTAATGCTCATGTACTGAAATTATGAGTTGTATGTTTCACTTGTCCCTCAATATTTTTTGCATTTGATATTATGATATAAGCAAATTTCTCAGAGGTAGGTACAGCAGGGCTTTCTGTCTTTAAGCAGGTGAAGAAACCAAAGCCGAGAAGCAGAGGATCTGTAACCACTCCCTCACCCCTCACAGTCCCTGACACTACCCCAGTGGCATCATCTTAGGTGCCCTTTGCTGCTGCAGCTGCTGCTGCATGGGAAGGGTTATCTCTGCCACAGGTGACACTGAGGCCTTTGGGGAAGGCCCAGGAGAGCCTCTTACTCCCATTTTTCAGTTGAGGAAAAGTGACTCCCCAACAAAAGGAGAGATCTGATTGAAGTGACTGCCTGGGAGGGGCAGGACTGGGCCTTGAACCTGGCCTTCTAATCTCCAGATTGAAAGAATTAGTAATGACTTAGCACCGATGATGTTTGTGCCTGGCATATTGTTCATGATTTCTGTGAGCAGCTTCTCACTGAATCTGTACAACATCTCAGAGGTTGGTGTGATTATCAGTTAAAATGGACAAGATTCTCCATTGCCCAGAGTCACCCAGTAACAAGAGAAAGAGCCAGTATTTTAATCCAGAATTTCTGGCTCCAGATCCAAGGTTCTTGGTGATGATGATGATGATGATGATGATGATGATGATGATGATAATAATGCTTCTTTATTGAGGGTATACCATGTGCTTAGCCACAGGCTTGGGGAATTTGAGCAAATATTCCCAATGCTATGAATCAAGGATTATCAGCCCTGTTTTCCAGGGGTAGAACTGAGGTTCAGGAAAGGGAGGCTTTTTGCTGGAGGCCACCTGATTGTCAGAACTTGTCCATTGCCTGTCCTGGCAGTTCTGAATAGCGCCTTCCTGACAACACCCATGTGAAGTATCCAGGCTGCCCTCAGGGTTCCAGCCAGCTGGCCCTTTCATTCTTCTCCCAGAGGCCTCCGTTGGGAGGTAAATCCTTGGGAGGTAAGAGCCTTGGGGCTTACTCCTTCTGAGGCCCAGATAGGGCAAACTGTGTCCAGTGGCATGGTGAGACCCCAGTCCTGGCTCTTTCTGTCTGCCTGTGCCAGGGCCTGACCCTCCATCCGAGGGCAGCAGGTGTGAGGGGGTGGCCCAGGGCAGCCTGCCTGCTCTTGCCCCCCGCCAGGCATTTGCTTCCGCTGGGGGACTTGCTGGGGCAGGCTGCCGGCATTCTCCACATTCTGTGCGTGGCATGGCCAGCCAGCTGCCTTGCCACCTCCCTTTGACTGTTACCGCCTGCTCCCCAGGAGAGATGTCCCATCCCCCCATCCCCCACCCCCAGTTTATAGCCCCAGCCCAGGAGGCCAGATGTCTCAGGCCTGTTCCTGGCATGGCCTCCTTTCCAGTTCCCAGTTTCCTGCACGGCTTCCTCTTATTGACAGGCATTGCCCCTCCTCTTGGGTCTCTGTCTGTCTTGGAACTTTTGTGTGTCTTTCTTGAAGCCACTGTATGTCTAAATGTCATTTCCCTGAGCTCCTTTCTTTTCTTTTCTTTTCTTTTCTTTTCTTTTCTTTTTTGAGACAGGGTCTCCCTCTGTAGTCTAGGTTGGTCATGAACTCACTGTGATCCTGACCTCGAACTAATGGCAGTCCTCCTGTCCTCCTGCCTCAGTCTCCTGAGTGCTGGAATTCAAGCATGTACCACCATATCTGGTTTATTTGGTGATGAGTAATTGAACCCAGGGTCTTGAACTTGTCAGGCAGGTGCTTTAAGTGCTGAGCTAGTCCTCCAGCTCTGAGTTCCTATTTCTCTATTTCTTTTGTTTCTTTCTGGACCTCTGTTTGTCTAATGCTTTTTTTTTTCCTTTTTGAGACAGGGTCTTACTCTGTAGTCCAGGCTGGTGCTGAGCTCCCCCTGTAACTCAGGCTGGCCTCAAACTCATGGCAGATTTACCGTCACAGCCTCCCAAGTACTGGGATGACGTGTGTGCCACCACAGCCAGCTCATCTGCCTCTCTTGAGTTTGGCTTTCTGTACTTTTGTGAGTTTGTGTCTCTTGGACTTCAGTCCTTCTCAGAGCTTTCAGCTCAGTCTCATTTTGGCTCCCCCCTCAGGTCTTGTGACTGGGTCCTGCCTTGGCCTTCCATTTGGTCCTCCCTCTCTCACTCTTTAGATAGTTCTACGGCCCCATCCCACTCTCCCACCCCCACCTCTATGCTTGTCAAATATTATGATCTTTGAAGCAGTGGGCAGTTGTTAAGCCTCTACTTCCTTCAGAAGTGATGGGAGGTTGTCCAGGCCTGGAATCCCCCATCTTGTTCCTTTTATAAGTGAACTGTCAATATTGTTCCTGAAACCTGCTGAAAAGTGTTAGGATCCATTTTGTAGACCCAGAGATCATCCAGGCACCTGTTCCCCAGACAAGCAGGAAGGCGGAGGCTGTATGGACCATCTAGGAGATCCGGCTGTGGGGGTGGCAGGAAAGCAGCTCCTGTGCCCACCCATCTGTTACAGGGCATGACCCAAGCCACCCCTACCTCCGCCTAACAGGGAACATATTTGGAGCCAGCTCTATCTCTCAGTTATGCCTGGGCAGGTAGGAAAAATGAGGCCTAAAGAAGGGCCGAGGGAGGATGAGCCTGAGTCTCCTAACTCCCAAATCAAGGTTTTTCACACTGTAATTTCCATATTCTCAAAACAGTGAGCCAGACCCAGTGGCCCAGGTCTGTAATCCTAGCATTCTGGGATGCTTAAGTTAGGATTTCAAATTCAAACCCAGTTTAAGCCTAGCAACTTAGTGAGACCTTGTCTCAAAAATTAAAAATAAAAATGTTCAGGGGATGTAGCTCAGTGTGAAGACCCTGAGTTTGATCACCAGTACCACAAAAACAATAAACCAAAAAATTCAGTTCTATCAGTAGCAACAGAAGTCAGCTTCTTCCTCATTTCCCTCGCCAAGTCCAAGGCTGAACTGTCCTGGGGCAGGCAAATGAGGAAGACAGAAGTGGATGTAGGTTCAGGAGTCTGGGGAAGCCAGATGATAGGGTCAACCCAGACACTCCTGGGGCTTGAAACAAAGGCTTGGCTGGAAATTTCACTGGAAATGAATCTTCATTTTTATTTGGGCTGATATATGAGAAATGAACAGATTTCAGAGTAGTGAAAGAAAGTAAAGGGCAGTCCAGGTCAAGGCAGCTGCATAAGCACAGGCCAACAGGAGTCAAAGTGCGTGACCTCGGGAATGGCTACCAGAGGCTGGAGCTGACCCCAGAGCTGGGCTTGGCAGAATGGATGCCAGAGGACTGGCGCAGCCAGGTGGGGCTTAAATGCAGTCTGAGAAACTGGGACTGACCCTGAAGCCAGTAAAGAGAGAACCTCTTGGCTCTTCATAATGGAAGGTAAATGTTAGATACAAAAGTTAAAGTTCTCTGGAGAGAAAGAAGGCCCGAGGGTAGAAGAACACTGCTTGAGGAAGAGGATGGGAGAAGGGAGGGCTAAGGATGGCGCAGGAGCTTCTGAGACTTGGTGACTTGGGGAAAGAGACCCTGGCTGTCTGGCAGCCTTCAGCACCAGTCGCTGCAAGGGGACAGGCTGCCTCCTGGTGGTGGCCTGCGAGGGGGCAGCATGCGCGCGCATGCGCAGCGGCGACAGGGGTGCGTCCCGGAGCCTCCGGCGCCCAGGCATTAATGGCTCCATTAGTGGCCGGGAGGGAGGCACATTAGCGGCGGCGACGGCGTCTGGCTCCCATTACCACCGGCGGCAGCGGCTGCACCGCAGGCGGCTGGACCCTAGCCCGCCGCGCCGCCGTCTCCGCCCGCACTCTGTCCCCGGTTTCCGCTCCCCACGAGGACCCAGGCAAAGAACCCGCGGCTCTTCTTTCGGCAGAAAAGCTGATTTTGAAGCCAGTCAGACTTGGGTCCAAGTGTCGGTGGTGCCACCTCCTGACTACAAGATGCTACCCGTCTCGGAGCCTGTTGCTCGCAAAGTAGACTGGGAAACGGTGCACCTGGGGCTTTGTGGAGGGCCGCGCCTACCCCCTGTGGGCACCTAGGGGTGCGGGTTCCCGCGCGCCCCAGGGAGTAGGACCCGCGTCGCGCTTCCTTCCTTCCTATTGGCTATCTTCGCGTCCGCCGAGCAGCGATTGGTCGAGGCCCTGTCTTTTACCTCCGCGCTATTAACCCCTGCGGGGCCGCGTTCTCTGGCAGCGTGCGTACCGCCCCCCTCCCCCGCACTCCGCGGCGTAGACAACTTGGGTGCCAGCTGGCCAGACCCCGCTGCGGCCCGCGTGGGTGTCAGGCCGGCCGAGCGCCCGCCCGCCCTCCTAGCACAAAGCGGCTTTGTGGGGCCTTCCCCGGCCTGGCTAGGGGCCAGGCGGCGAGTGGAAAATCTCGTGAGCGCTGGGAGGGGAGGGGAGCGCTGGGCGGCGCCCCCTCCTCCGCCCCAAGGATGGCGCCTCCCTCTGCCCGCGTCGACCAGCCCTCCCAGTCCCGGCGCCTGTACCTTCCCCTCCCGTACCCATCCCGCACCTTCCCACCTCCGAGTCCCCATCCCGCCTTCCAGGCTTTCCGCATCCTGCCCTTCTTCCCCCAGTCTCCCGGGACCCTCCCCCGTCTTGCCTGCCTCTCTTTCCCTCCTGGTCCCCCTGCCTACCCCAGCCCCACTCACACTGACTCACCCTGGCGCTATTTTTAGCCCCCTATCCCTGCAGAGTCGCACCAGCCCAATCCCGGGCTCGTTCCCCAGGCAACCCTGGCCGTCGCCGACGCTGCTCGGGGTGGGTGGGTGGGTGTGTACGTATGTAAGTGGAGAGCGGGTGAGGGGAGCTGGGGACACCGGGGTGGTGAGCCGAGGCGGGGACTGGGACCGGCCCTTAGGTGTAGGGTGGGGAGCCGTGGGCAGCTGGCGAGGCGCGGTGCCTCGCGGGCTCAATAAATGGGGCCGAGAGTTCAGAGCGTGTCTGCAAGTACCTCAGTCTGTCAGCATCCCTGGTTGCTTGCCCCAGGCGTCTGGGCAGGCCTCGGCCTGCACCGCCCCAGTGGCATTGGTGTCTCTGGGCTCTCTGTACTCACGCCAGAGTTGGGTAGTATGGTGGGAGCTGTTTCCTTTAGGTCCAAATCTTTTGTGGAGTTGGTTGGTAGTGTTGGGGGTGGCTGCCATCATAATCGTGCTCAGTACCTGCCTCGAGTGAAGGATGGCTGTGCACCTCCTCTCAGCCTGGGCTGGGGCCATGGTTTGGGAATCCTCTCAGGCTTTTTCTACTAGGGAGGCCCTGTTAGGATTGGGGATGGCTGGAGCAAAGGAGCTATCTGGGATAAAACCTGCTCCCTCCCCTCTACTCTTAATCCACCCCCACCCGGGGCTCTTCCAACCTGAACAATAGAAGCTAAGTATAGGGCTGGCCCGGAGCCCAGGGCAGGGGGGCCCTTCCTGCCCCATTCCTGCCCCTCCCTGCCAGCCTGGGTCCCCACTTGGTTATACCCTGCCCTGAAAGGGGCCTCTTCCCATCCTTTTTCCATGGGCACTGTGTCATCTACCAGATGTGCAATCCTCCCAGATGTGGGGCCCCTTTTCCCTGTTATGCCATGCCTGGCTTTTTCTCACCCAACAGAAGTTGGGGGAGCAAGGCTTCTCAGTTTTCTTCCTGGGCTGCATTGCAGGGGAGAAGGGGTTAATTTGCCAATAGGTGACTCACCGGTGGGGAGAGGAGGGGGCCACATTGATTTCAGCCTGATTTCTGCCTCACATTGCAGTCCCTGGGGCAGTGAGGTAATGGAGGGTCTGAGTCTGGGGCTGCATAGGGAGGAGGGGGCAGTCACCTAATAGTCCCTCTGGTAGCCCCTCTAGGCTCGCAGCCAAGTATTTGGCCCTGCCATCTCTAAAGGTTAGAGGGATACAGACCTTCCTTTCCCCTCTGGGATCAGGTTACCCTGTTTTTGCCCTCTCTTCATGCCTTCAGCTTTGTCAGTGAATGGGTCAGGCTGGAAAAAGGTTTGACTGCTCATGTCGAAGATCTGAAATTCCAACCCAGCCTATGTAGGAGCTTAGTCTTGGTTCACCTGAGCCTTTGCAACTTTACCTGCCCAGGTGTGAATCCCAGTCTGTGCCTCTACTAGATGTAGTCCCAGGTTCCCATGGGTGATCCTTCAAGGTCTCTGCATTTCTGCTTGGTGGACCCTTTCCTATATAGCCTGCTCACTCTTCCCTTTTACAGTACTGAAGGTCCAGGGTAAGGTCTCACACATGGTAGGCAAGCACTTTACCATTAAGCTACATGTGCAGTCCTCATCTTCTGTACTTTACTAGTCTGTCTGTACCAATGTTTGATCACATTCCTGCTGCTTCTGTTGAATTCCCTGTTTATGTCCACCACGAGGTCAAGATTTGAATAACGGCAATGCTGTTAATGACCTGGCCGCATGTTCATAAACAATTTACACAGTCTCTTAGCCTCATTTTCTCACTTGAACGGTGGGCACAGTGTGGCTGTGAGGAGTCAGTGATTCAAACAATACATACAAGCTTCTAGACCGTAGTACTCCCAGTAATAGCTTCCTTCATTGCTCCTGGCCCCTTCCTGGGGAAGGTATGTGTGTGAGGGGATGGCCAGTCATGCCCTGTTGTGCCCTGACTTACACTGCCGGGGTAGAGGTTCCTGAAGGGCAGATGAGTCAGGTTTGGTAGCTAAATGGTGGAAAGCTGTGTCTCCAAACACCTGATGGGCCAGAGTAGTGAAATATCCAGTACTGTGAGGGTAAGATTAGGGGGGGGGGGGGGGTCAAGACAACATAACAACAAATAGAACGTGGGGTCAGTTTGATGGTGTTTTTAAGAGTTAGTGTTTTGAGAGTGGGGGTAGATAAGTGCTAGGAAGGCTTTATGGTAGTGTGTGTAGGAGGGATGTGGGATGTGTATAGTAGGCACGCAGTGGTTGTGCTGAGGTCTGCCTGTTTGATACTACTTCCTCCCCTAATGCTAGGGATTGAACTGAGTCTCAAGCATGTTAGGCAAGTGACCTGCCAATGATCTACAACCCAGTCCCTAAAATGTTGTATGATTCACGTGGGCTGGAGGGAAGTGTGATGAGAATGCGTGTGGTGAGGCATATGTGGTAGGGCATGTAACAAATGAAGAGGATGGGTGAGAATAATGATGCATGGCCGTGAAGACTGAAAGACCATGAGTTTGTGAGGTCGTGCATTCATGTGAGCAGGTATGTGGGGTGCCTTTTCAAATACGACAATGAGAGCTTCTGGTGCCCGTTTGGTGTGTAAGGGATAATGGGTGTGGCATGAAAAGTATGTCTGTGAAGAGTCCGTGTGCCTGCGTGTGTGAGAGTTGGGAGGGCACAGGGATGGCTCGCCCAACCCTACGCAGTTTGTCTGCTTGGCGGAGCCGCGAGAAGCATGTTCATTGCACGGACTGGACACAGAGCACCACACTCAACCAGGAGCCTCCGCAGCGCGGCGCCCCGAACCGCCCCCCTGGCTCGCTGCCTTTGCTGCAGTGCGCCCTCCCTGCCACCCTCTACCGCGGGCCCGCCCCCGGCCGGCTTGGGGCCAACCGGAATCCGCCCCGCCCTGCCCTTATTTGCATATGACTGACGTTCCCTCGGGGAGGCCAATGGGGGCGGGCGCGGCGGGGCCTGACCCGCGCGCGGCGGCGGCAGCCAATAGGCTCTCGCGCGGGGGGCCGGGCTTGCGCGGAAGGCCGCGGGGGAAGCGGGGAAGGGGCGGGGGGAGGCGCGGCGGGGGGAGGGGAGCGCGTAGTAGTGGCGGGGCGGGGAGGCGACGGTGGTTCGGCGCGGGGCTCTCGCGGAGCGCACGGACGCACGCACACTGGTCCGTCTGCCCGCCTGGGACCGGAGGTCGACCCGGCGCTGACCCTCGGTCTGAGACCAGGAAAGGCGGGGCGGCGGTGCTGATAGCCGGGGCGCGTGAGGCCAGAGCCGTTACCCGCCGGAGCTTCGAGGGAGGGAGGGAGCGAGCGAGAGAGCCAGCAAGCGGAGAAGGGAGGGGGCCACTCCCGCGCACGCGCGCCGTGCCCCGCCCCGCCAGCCCCACCTGCCCCGCCCGCCGGACTCCGAGGGAGGAGGGAAAGGGAGGGGGCGGCGCCGATGGCCCCCGTACCGCGCGCCCCGTGACGGCCCCCGCGCGCGCCGGGGGGCGGGGCGGGGCCGGCGCTCGCTGACCTCCCCCGCCCCCCGGGCGGCGGGAGGCCGGCAGCGCTGTGCGCAGGCGCACCCAGCGGAGACCCCCGCTTGGGGTGGCCAGAGGGGGGACGGTGGGGGGGGGGCATGCGGCGACTGCCTCCCGCTCCCCCCGGGCCCAAGCGGCAACGGCTGTGGAGCTCGCTGGTTGAGGAGTGGCGTCGGCCGCTGAGAAGGTGCGAGCCCCTGCGTGGTACCCCCGCGCCGGACCATGTACTCCGCCCACAGGCCCCTGATGCCCGCGTCTGGCGCGGCCTCCCGTGGCCTCGGCATGTTCGGTCAGTAGCACTCGGGCCCTGGGACTATAGGGGTCAAGCTTTGGGGTGCTAAGTGTGGAGTAACGGTGAAGGGGCTATAGTACGAGGATGGCAGACACAGTAAAGGGGTAAGGAGGAAAGTTACGAATCCTGGCTGGGCCAAGCGATTGGTGACGGCGGGTGAGTGTAGTGAAGGTACAGGAGTAAGGAAGAGGTCGGGACAGGTGTGGTACTTAGATGATGGGTGGAGCGGGCCTGTGGTTACTGGAGTGCGGAGTAACTGGCCTTGGAGTCTGGGTTTTAAAAGGATCAGCCTGAGACCTGCTTGTGGGAAGGGGTGGAATCGAGATGGACAGGGGGTTGTCATTGAGTAGTGGTCTAAGAAAGGCGCTCAGGAAGTGAATGAGGCACTGTTGCTCAAAACAGACTGTGGGCTGGAGTGTTTTTGGTATGCTTTGGTGAGAGGGACACCCGGACACCTGCAAGGTAGTGCACTAGGGAAGGGGCAGGACCAGAGGACTCCCTCGCCATTGTCTACTGGGCCTCTTCTGCCCTTGCCAGAACATGAGGAGGCCCTAATGGGAAAGATCTTGCTAAAGAGAGGAACAGGTCTACATCCCTTGGGCTCTTGTGGGGTTGAAGGGCCCAGGTCAGGCTTTTGTGCCTCCATGGGTAAAGATCAGGACAATTTAAAGTCTTGAGTGCCCTTCAGTGCTGTTCATCTTGAATTTTGTTCGTTTTTCTTAAGGATTACTTTTCATTCCTCAGAACCAGGTCTTGAGGCCAGTTCCTCACAGAGAACTCCCCAGTCCAGGCTTTTGAAGGGTTTGGGAGGTTCACCTCAGGTCAGGTTTATCTGAGGGAGGCCTGGAAGGATGGAGACCATGGGTAGGGCGTTTCCCTTCTTCCCTACTTGTAGTCTTCCCCCTAAGCAGGGGCCTCTGCTCTGCTGCTCTGCTGGTTCCACTTCCCCTGGGAAGCCAGGCAGTGACGGGGGAAGCCCACTCCTAGCTTAGGCTTGGCCTGTCCAAGAGGTCCAGAAGGGGTGCATCTGAGCCCAGGGTTTGCTCTCCTACCTCCCAACTTTTGGGCCTGAAGGTTGGACTTCTGGGATGATCCCCTGGCAAGGAAAGCCTTGAGGAAACACCTGCCACTTTTGTCTTATCTGGGCAGAGACTTGTAACAGTTCTCTCTTGCCCCATTGTCTGGCTTTTTTTCTGAGGAGTTTACCACACCCTTGCCTCTTTCTGGGCAAGGAGATTGGACACTAGGCTGAAGATAAGCTCAGGGGTTTGGAGGGAGGGCACCTGGAAGGCTCATGGTAGATTCTCTTTCTGGGGGCAGAAGGGGCCCCCACTGGTGCCTCATGGGCCTTATCCAGGAGGGGGGCAATAGGGTCTGATAGGGGAGGGTAAGGAGGACCTTACACATCACAAGGGCCATGGGTAATAGGTAGAGAATTAAAGAGGAGACAGGCCCATTTTCCTGAGGAAAGGAGAAGGGAGTGTGAGGCCAACTAAGAGAGTGTGTCAGATGGTAGCATGGGTACAGGGAATGTGCTATACCCGGAGTCGGGGGGTCTCTGGCCTGTCATGAGTTTTGGGGCATTAGGAGTATGGAATGGCAGTTGAAAGTGACCTGGTTTGTGGCAGGAGCTAGTTGTTCCTCTGGCCTGGTCCCTGGTGGCGGGGTAGGTGGAGGTTGCTTCTGTTTTCTTTTTATGAATCTAGAAACCTTTCAGGGAAGAATTTTTCTCAAGTGACATCTTGTGGACAAGACCTAGATGCTCTGAGGTTGAGAAAAGAGATGTGCACAAAGATTGGAGCTATTTTGTCCAGGGTGGGGAATAGTTTAGGTTGGGGGTTAGGGCTAAGCTGTCCTGCTGTGCAGCTCACCTGGCTCCTTCCTACAGTGTGGACAAACGTGGAACCTCGCTCTGTGGCTGTGTTCCCCTGGCATTCCTTAGTTCCCTTTCTGGCACCCAGCCAGCCAGACCCCTCTGTGCAGCCGAGTGAGGCCCAGCAACCTGCAAGCCACCCAGTGGCCTCCAACCAAAGCAAAGGTGAGGAAGGTGGTATGGGAGGGCATGAAGGCTGCATGGGGGCTTCGGGTGTCCCAGAAGCCCTCTGATCTACCTCTCTGCCTGCAGAACCTGCTGAGTCGGCAGCTGTTGCTCATGAGCAGCCACAGGGAGGGACAGGGAGTGCTGACCCTGGGCGGCCCCCTGGAGCCACATGTCCTGAAAGTCCAGGGCCTGGACCCCCACATACTTTGGGAGTGGTGGAACCTAGTAAAGGTCCTCCTCCCACGACTGAGGAGGAGGCCTCTGGCCCCCCAGGAGAACCCAGGCTGGACAGTGAGACAGAGAGTGACCATGATGATGCGTGAGTGCTCCAATTCCTGGGACATAGGGAGGAAAAAGGGTGGCTCGAAATAAGATCCTTAACTGTCCCGGATGCTCCCTACAGCTTCCTCTCTATCATGTCTCCTGAGATCCAGTTGCCCCTGCCACCTGGAAAGCGTCGGACCCAATCCCTTAGTGCCCTGCCCAAGGAAAGAGATTCATCTTCTGAGAAGGATGGGCGAAGCCCCAACAAGGTACCTTCCCTCTACTTGTCCCCTGTCCTCACCATAGTCACCCAAGCCCTTGTCCCTGGTCCTAACTTCTGCTTTGATCTGGGTTTAATGCAGCGGGAGAAGGACCATATCCGGAGACCCATGAATGCCTTCATGATCTTCAGTAAACGGCACCGGGCCCTGGTCCACCAGCGTCACCCCAACCAGGATAACCGGACTGTCAGCAAGATCCTGGGCGAGTGGTGGTACGCCCTAGGGCCCAAGGAGAAGCAGAAGTACCATGACCTGGCCTTCCAGGTAATGCCTCCTCCTCTTGGCTCCTCCTGACTTCCTCTGGTGGGGCGGGAGAGTGAAGGGTCGCCCTGCCCTCTCCTGCCAGGTGAAGGAGGCCCACTTCAAGGCCCACCCAGATTGGAAGTGGTGCAACAAGGACCGAAAGAAGTCCAGCTCAGAGGCCAAGCCCACGAGTCTGGGACTGGCAGGAGGGCACAAGGAGACGCGGGAGCGGAGCATGTCGGAGACGGGCACTGCCGCCGCCCCTGGGGGTTAGTCAGCCCCTTGGCTCTCCCACCCTGCCATCTCTCTCCCTGAGAGCCGCCAGCTACCCCTTTGCTTGCTCTCCCTGTGTCCTAGCAGCTCTGCCATATTAATGTCACTTGAGGATAATTTGAAGGAGTGAGGGAGAAGTGCAGGTAAATGCAGATAAAATACTCAGAACTTAACACTATTGTTATTTATGGAGCGTATATTATATGCCAGCTACCAAGGAGTGTGTATTTTTTCATACTTAAAACCACACCCCATTTCCAGTTGGGAAAACAGGCTCAGAGAAGCAAAGTTACTTGCAGTCACAAACTAGTAAGCAATGAAGCCAGAATTTAAACCTAACCTGGTTGGCTCCCAAGACCACAGGTGGCACTATTACAGCTCGTATTGTTCTGAGGAACTGTTTCTACTAAGTGAGGGTGACAAGGTTGTTTGGCGGTGTTTTGGGTGGTTTTCTTCATGTGATCTTTTGGAGATAGCCCTCTAATTCTGAGAATGGGGTACTGCTTCTTTTACATGAGAGAACTGAGGCTGACAGGTCAGTGGTTAGCTAGACAACGTCACAAGTACTAATCTCCAGGCTTGCTTGCTCATTCTCAGAAATCAGCCTCTCAGGGAATGAACTTGCTTCTTGTACCCCAGAGGGCAGGCACCAGCAGGAAGGAGGTGGTGGGCTGATGGATGGTGGTTTTTTCCCACCAGGTGGCCCAGGAATTCCATGCCTGCTTCTGCCCAGTACCTAGAAATATTTGTGAGTGGTTTGGCCAGTCCAGGTACTGGTTAAAGGCTTTGTGATTCTCTGAGAGCCACCTCTTACCCCTTCTGCTTTACAGTTTCCTCTGAGCTCCTGTCCGTTGCAGCCCAGACACTATTGAGCTCGGACACCAAGGCTCCAGGGAATGGTTCCTGTGGAGCAGAACGGCTGCATGCAGTTGGGGGACCTGGCTCAGCCCGGCCCCGAGCCTTTTCCCACAGTGGGGTACACAGCCTGGATGGTGGGGAAGTAGACAGCCAGGCACTACAAGAACTGACACAGGTTTGGGGTTCAGGCCCCTGGGGGTGGGGGGGAGGGCTTGCCCAAGGCAGCAGACCTGGCTGAACTTTCCCTGCCACCTGTCCCGCAGATGGTGTCTGGCCCTACGTCATACTCTGGCCCAAAGCCTTCCACGCAATATGGCGCTTCAGGCCCCTTCACAGCCCCCACCGAGGGAAGTACCTTGGCAGCAAGTGGGCGGCCCCCACTGTTGCCCACCCGAGCCTCTCGTTCTCAGCGTGCAGCCAGTGAGGACATGACCAGTGATGAGGAACGTATGGTCATCTGTGAGGAAGAAGGGGATGACGACGTTATTGGTGAGCAGTTCAGGGCCCAAAGTCCTGCCGGGAACCAACAAGCTAAGCCTCAGAGGGTGGGTAGAATCTCTGCTGCTAGGGTCCTTCTGTTTATTTTCTGTGTTTATTGACTGCGTGTCATAAATTTTGATCTTGCTAAGTAGTGCCAGCACTGTCCATGAGAAATTTTCACTCCCTTAGGCAGGGCACTGGCACTGTTAGGCACAGCGTTAGATGATCCTACCTGTGTGTTCTTAGGCTCCAACATTGGGCAGATGCATATAGGCCTATGTTCAGGACTAGTCTCCTGTGTAATACTGCTTGCTGGTAGCAGAGCCAAGACCACAGCCCAGGTTCCAGACTATTCCCTCCTAGGTAGCACTATACCCAGCTCCTTTTCCACAATGTTCCCTCTGCTCCCTCAGCCGATGATGGCTTTGGCACTACTGACATTGATCTCAAGTGCAAGGAGCGGGTGACTGACAGCGAGAGCGGAGACAGCTCTGGGGAGGATCCAGAGGGCAACAAGGTGAGGCTTGGCTCTGGAATATGGTGCTGTCCTATCACACTCCTAGGAAGGGAGACTGTCTACTCCTGTGTGTTGGACTCAGAGAGAGATTAACGTCTAGAGAGGGCAAGCTGCTTGGCCCCTGGGGAGTTGGGTTAAAGCCAGAATGAATTGAGGCCTTTGGCTGACAGGTTGGCAAGGGTTTCTAAGGGTGGAAATGTTAAGTGCCCATACTCACCTGACTTGGGTGTTTCTCTCTTCCTTCAACCTAGGGCTTTGGCCGTAAGGTGTTCTCACCTGTAATCCGTTCTTCCTTCACCCATTGCCGTCCAACACTGGACCTTGAGCCGCCAGGGCCCCCAGATCCACCTGCAACCGCAGCCTTTGGCAAAGGCTATGGTCCCACTCCGTCTTCGGCCTCTTCCTCCTCCTCACCTGCTGCCTCCTCAGCCTCTGTAGCCACCTCCTTCTCACTTGGCTCTGGAACCTTCAAGGCCCAGGAGTCTGGTCAGGGTAGTACAGGAGGCCCCCTACGGCCCCTACTCCCTGGGGCCGGGGGCCCATCAACACCTTCCAAGCCCACTCGTTTTCTCCCAACGGATCCTGCCAACTTTCGGCGCAAGAGACCTGAAAGCATAGGGGCCCTGGAGCCACCAGGTCCCTCAGTCATTGCAGCACCTCCCAGTGGGGGAGGAAACGTCCTGCAGACGCTGGTCCTGCCTCCAAATAAGGAGGAGCGGGAGGGCAGTGGGACCCGAGGACCTTCAGCTCCAGCCCCATCGTTGGCCTATGGGACCTCAGCAGCCCCCCTTTCTCGCCCTGCTGCCACCATGGTCACCAACGTGGTGCGACCTGTCAGCAGCACTCCTGTACCCATTGCCTCTAAGCCTTTTCCCACCTCTGGCAGGGCTGAGGCATCTCCAAATGACACAGCAGGTGCCAGGACTGAAATGGGGACGGGGTCCCGAGGACCGGGGAGCTCCCCTTTGGGTGTCAGCTTAGTGTATTCGGACAAGAAATCGGCAGCAGCCACCTCACCAGCCCCACACTTGGTGGCTGGGCCCCTGTTGGGCACTGTGGGGAAGGCACCAGCCACTGTCACCAACCTGCTGGTGGGCACCCCAGGCTATGGGACCCCTGCATCCCCTGCTGTTCAGTTTATTGCTCAGGGGGGCCCTGGCAGTGGGAACACTGCAGGTTCAGGAGTAGGTTCTGGAGGTGGCCCCAATGGGCCAGTACCCCTAGGCATCCTGCAACCAGGTGCCCTAGGCAAGGCTGGAGGAATCACCCAGGTGCAGTACATCCTGCCCACGCTGCCCCAGCAGCTTCAAGTGACCCCTGCCCCAGCACCAGTTCCTGGGACCAAGGCAGCAGCTCCCAGTGGCCCTGCACCCACCACCAGCATTCGCTTCACCCTCCCACCGGGCACCTCTACCAACGGAAAGGTCTTGGCCGCCACTGCACCCACTCCTGGCATCCCCATCCTACAGTCTGTACCCTCAGCCCCACCCCCGAAAGGTGAGGCATGGGGTGGGCAGTACAAGGATTGGAGCCGCAGGCCTATTTGGCTTTCTTATAACCTTTTCCTTTCTTGCCTCTTTAACTTCTAGCCCAGTCAGTTTCTCCTGTGCAGGCTCCACCCCCTGGTGGCTCAGCTCAGCTGCTGCCTGGGAAGGTACTAGTGCCCTTGGCCACCCCTAGCATGTCAGTGCGGGGTGGAGGGGCTGGTCAGCCACTGCCTCTGGTGAGCCCACCTTTCTCAGTACCTGTGCAGAATGGCGCCCAGCCACCCAGCAAGGTAAGGTCACCCTGGCTGTGGCCTCACCTTTTTATATCTGCTGCTTACATTTTTAACATCTGCTATTTATCATTTCTTATATCCCACCATCTTTCCTTCCTTCTTTGTTTTTTTGTTTTTAGAGGTATGCTTTGCCATCTTTTGTGATACCTATGCATCCCACTTTGTTTTTCTTTTTCAAAACTTCAGTGTCTGCAGCTGGTTCTTTTTCTATGTCCTTATCTCTTGTCCCCTTTTCCATCCTTTCCTGTCATGTCTTTTATTTTTGTTGAGACGGTCTCGTTCTGTAGCCCATGCTGGTCCTGAACTCACTATGTAGTCCAGGCTGGCCTTGGACTCAGAGCAATCTTTCTGTCTCAGCCTCCCAAGTGCTGGGATTGCAGGCATGTGCCACCATGCCTGGTTTACATGGTGCTGGAGAATTGAACTCTGGTACTTGGTGCATGCCTAAGCGCTTGCTAGGCGAGCACTTTAACTGCTGAGCCATTCCTCCAGCCCTCCCATCATGTCTTAATCGCCAGTTCTGAGTCTTGCTTTTGTTTTGCCTCCCGTCTGGGTCCCAGACCTCCTACCCTAGGGTCGTAGCTCACCTCGTGCTGTGGGTGCTTTTACCCACAGATCATCCAGCTGACTCCCATGCCCGTGAGCACACCCAGCGGCCTGGTGCCGCCCTTGAGCCCAGCGACCCTCCCTGGACCCACCTCACAGCCTCAGAAGGTCCTGTTGCCCTCCTCTACCAGGTGAGTGCAGTTGAGCCCTTCCTGGAGGCCAGGCTAGGGGAAGAGCAGGGTGAGTTGGTTCACTTCACTCTTTCCTCTCCCTGTGGCAGAATCACCTACGTGCAGTCGGCAGGCGGGCACACGTTGCCCCTGGGCACCAGCCCTGCATCTAGCCAGGCTGGAACAGTTACCTCCTACGGGCCCACGAGTTCAGTAGCTCTAGGCTTCACCTCGCTGGGGCCCAGCGGCCCCGCCTTCGTGCAGCCCCTGCTCTCAGGTGAGGGGCAGCCTGGCAGGGAGCGCTGGGGACCCAGGGTTGGGGTGAGACAAGTCTGTGCTATAACCCAGGCCCCTTCGTCTCCTCTGTCTCACTTCCAGCAGGTCAAGCTCCACTGCTGGCTCCTGGACAGGTGGGCGTGTCACCTGTGCCCAGCCCCCAGCTGCCTCCTGCCTGCACAGCACCTGGAGGTCCTGTCATAACAGCGTTTTACCCTGGCAGCCCTGCACCCACCTCCTCAGCTCCCTTGGCTCAGCCATCCCAGGCTCCTCCAAGCCTGGTATATACTGTGGCTACGAGCACCACAACACCTGCTGCCACTATTCTGCCCAAGGGTCCGCCAGTCCCTGCTGCTGCCACCCCAGCCCCCACTAGTCCTTTTCCTAGTGCCACAGGTGGGTATCAGACCAACCCAAGGGCGGGGTAAGTTCGGGGACCTGTGGATTGGGCTCCAGTCAGTCCTGGCTCAGCAAATGCTCTTCTCCCCACCAGCAGGCTCTGTGACTTACAGCTTAGTGGCTCCCAAGGCCCAACGGCCTAGCCCAAAGGCCCCCCAAAAAGTGAAGGCTGCCATTGCCAGCATTCCTGTAGGCTCCTTTGAGGCAGGTGCCTCTGGGCGGCCTGGCCCTGCACCCCGGCAACCTCTGGAGCCTGGTCCCTCTCGAGAGCCAACTGCCCCAGATTCTGATCTTGAGGGGCAATCTACACCATCGGCCCCACCACCACCCCCAGATACTTGGCCTTCCACAGCCCGGAGCAGTCCCCCACCACCTCTTCCTCCTGAGGATCGTACTGGCACCAAGGGCCCTGAGACCATAGTGAGTACTGGCAGACATGGAGCTCTGCCTGGTGCTCAGCTTTCTATGTCCACTGTCCTTGCTTCCTGACTGTCATCTTCCCTGTATGTCTGTACGTCTCCACCTGTTGTATTTCCTCCACCCTGGGATTTGGGTCCTGGCCTTCCTAAGGTGGTGGGACTAGAGCTTTCTAAGGGTTTGTGTGTTGGGCTATTTCAGCATTCATCTGTTTCTAGCTGTTGCCTCAGTGCATCTGAGGTCTGTGCTCTTCTCCTTGCTCATCCCCAACCCAGGCCAACAAATTTCCCAGCTCGTCTTCAGACTGGCGCGTCCCTGCGCTGAGCCTGGAGAGTCGTGGGGAGCCTCCCACTCCTCCTAGTCCGGCCCCAGCGTCATCCTCAGCCCCTGGTGGTAGCAGTGGTGGCAGCAACGAGGGCAGCAGTGGGAGGGCAGCTGGGGACACTCCTGAGCGCAAGGAAACCACTAGTACTGGCAAGAAGGTGAAGGTGCGGCCCCCACCCCTGAAGAAGACCTTTGACTCTGTGGACAAGTGAGCAGCAGCTGGGGGCCTTGGTGTGGAGTGTGCGGGGTTGCTGGGAAGATGGGCAGCTACAGCCAAGGCAGGGAAGGTGACCCTGCCCCTGCCGGCCCTCCAGCAGGGTCCTGTCAGAAGTAGACTTCGAAGAGCGCTTTGCTGAGCTGCCTGAGTTTCGGCCAGAGGAAGTGCTGCCGTCTCCTACTTTGCAGTCGCTAGCCACCTCCCCCAGGGCCATTCTGGGCTCTTACCGCAAGAAGAGGAAGAACTCGACAGGTAGACTAGTACTGGCGCCTGGGTAGGAGGGAGAACGGACTGGGACCACCACCACTGAGCCTGCTTGTGTTTGGCCAGACTTGGACTCAGCGCCTGAGGATCCGACCTCCCCCAAGCGCAAGATGAGGAGACGTTCCAGCTGCAGTTCAGAGCCCAACACTCCCAAGAGTGCCAAATGCGAGGGGGACATCTTCACTTTTGACCGCACAGGTGCAGCACTGCAGGGGCCCTAGGGTGCTAGAGGAGAGGTGTCAGGAGGTCATTGTGGGAAAAATGAGGTGGATGTTGCAGAGAGGTCGGGCAAGTCATGGGGAAGAGTTTGGAGGGTAACAGGTCTTTCAGTTGCCGTGTGACATTGGACAGGTCCTTTTTCCGATTCCCTTGTGAAATAGAATTTGGAGGACTTGGATGGGCACTCCAATGGTGGCCGGCAGGCCCAGGTCACTCTGGTAGCCTGGACACTGCTCCTTGTGCCCTGCAGGTACAGAAGCTGAGGATGTGCTTGGGGAGCTGGAATACGAGAAGGTGCCATACTCATCACTGCGGCGTACCCTAGACCAGCGTCGGGCCTTGGTTATGCAGCTCTTCCAGGACCATGGTTTCTTCCCATCAGGTAAGCATGTCTTAAGAGTCTTGGAGGTTTTTTGGAAGTGACCTGTCTGCACATCTCACTCTGCCCTCCACCATTTTTCTGTCCCCAGCCCAGGCCACAGCAGCCTTCCAGGCCCGCTATGCAGACATCTTTCCATCCAAGGTTTGTCTGCAGTTGAAAATCCGCGAGGTGCGTCAGAAGATCATGCAGGCAGCCACTCCCACAGAGCAGCCCCCTGGAGCTGAGGCCCCTCTCCCTGGACCACCCCCAGCTGGCACCGCTGCTATTCCTGCTCCTACTCCCAGTCCTGCTGGGGGCCCTGACCCCACCTCACCTGGCTCGGACTCTGGCACTGCCCAGGCTGCTCCACCACTGCCTCCACCCCCAGAGCCAGGACCTGGACAGCCTGGCTGGGAGGGGCCACCCCAGCCCTCCTCCCCACCCTCAGGCCCTTCCACAGCTGCCACAGGCAGGTGAGGGGAGCTTGAGAAGATCCCAGAACTCACAGTGCCCCCCTCAGGACATGGACAATATGTTGGTGGCAGGAATGGGGGGAAACAGGATGATTACTTCCTCCCTGATAAAGCCATTTCGTCCTTCTCCAGTTTGGGGCGGAATGAGGCCTGCTCCTCTTGTATATACTCCCTCTTCCCAGCTTTCTCCCTGTGCTGGGGGGGTGGCTGAGGGGGAAACAGGGGCACAGTCTCCCTCCACTGAGCCTCTGTTCATAACCTGGAGTGTGTGACCTTCAGAGCTTTTCACTTGTATTTTATGCAAAATGGCTCGTGTGAGGGCTGTAAGCTGGAGGGCCTTGGGCCACAGGGATGTGCCTGTGGAGTAGAGGGAGTTCATGCACCCCTTTTTTCCCCAGAGGGGCTGGACTCAGGTTAGTTTGGGGGTGGGGGCTCCTGCACTTTGCCACAGGCATGGGGAGGATTCTCTCCCTACCTACCCCTCTGCCCTCCCAACTTGGGTTGTACTTTCTAAGAAGGTAATTCTCCCTACCCTTACCCCTGTTCCCCTGAGAACAAAACATGTTGATCATGTGCAATATTTCTTACTGTGCCGAGAAGCAGCAATGACCGCGATTAAAGCTGTTTAACACATTTCTGTGGCTACTCTGGAGTGGGAGGGGTATTTGTCAACAGTGTTGTCCCCAGATGGCCGCAGAGCAGTACTTTTCTGTCAGAGTGGAGGTGCAACTCCTAAGACTACCCTAACATCAGGGATCCTGTGGTCTGAGGCCTCTGCCTTTGTGCACAAGGCAGCCTGTAGTGCCAGAGCCTGGCTTTCAGGGGAACTGTATCTAGACTGCTTTTCTAATCCATTCAACCATAAGAGCCCGGGGAAGGCCTCAGGCAATCCAGTGGTATAAGTTCACTTCACTCTTATCTGTCCCAGAATCAGGATTGCTCAAATAAAGGCCCCAAGAGATCCTAGCTAAGGGAGCACTGGAGGCTTGTCAGCCCAGAACACTGATCTGTCCTCAGTGACCTCTACTGCCCCCATGTGTCCTGAGCCCATACTGCAGCCATGCTATGCAGGTCTTCCTGGGTTTGACCTCACCCACTAAACTTGGGAGCATCGTGCCCATCTGAGACACATACACCCTGTGTGAAGGAACCACTACGGGGCTTGAAGGGCCTAGAACCCTCCACTGGAAGTAACACTGAAGCTAGGGTGAGAGCACCAGGAAGTTCCAGCTAAGAGCCTATGCAGACTGCTGGAGGCACAGTTCAGTGGGACTTGGACTGTTGGGTCACTATTCCAAAAATTCCTGCTTGACCTTGAGCCTAATCAGGCAATGCTGGCAAAGTGGTTTCACCCAGTGTGTTTACTAATTGGTAGCACCTGTCTAAAGCACACTCCTAGGATAGTGGAAATTCACCCGGCTCTTCAAAAACCAGAGTACATCTTGATGAGTTAGTGATGCTTGCCTTAGAACTAGAACCACCCTCCAGGGTGATCAGGATGAGGATCAGGCAGTGACACCCACGGACTTGGCCATAAAGCAGGAAATGGGAGACTGAAAAACAAGAATTTAATGTTGTGGGAAGGCATGATGCCTAGGGTGTGGACTGTGGCAGAGGAATACTCTGGCCCTGATCTTGGGCCAGCAAACGCAGGAGCAGGGAGTGCAAGGCCCGGCACACAGGTGTGTAGCCCAGGCGGCTCAGGTGAAGGTAGTCATACATGTCATGGTGGCTTATAGTACCATCAGAGTGCACAAAGCCAGGGTCTGCATCTAGGAAGTGGGCCCGTGGGTGCCCTGCCAGTGCTGCCCGAACCAGCTCGTTCACTCGTCGGTTCTTCTCCCGAAGTGGGTTGGGGTGCTGACCCCGAGGAAGCAAGCCCTGAGGAGGAACAAGAGTCTTAAGAAAATGTCCTACTCTGTTCCCTGTGAAAAACTGTCCACCCCTTGCCATAAAGTTCCCAGCTGCAAAAAGATGGAAAAGTAGGAAGAGCAGGTTAATTTCTGATACTATGTCCTAGCTCTCAATCAGCAAGAACCTTCTGAGTGCCACCTTCTTTGCAAATATCACTCATGAAACCAGATAAATAGCACCGTGATTAGGCCCTAAATTCATCTCACCAGCACCACATAAGCTGGGTGTGGTAGCACAAGCCTGTAATCTCAGCACTTAGGAGGCCGAGGCAGGAGGATTGCTATGAGTTCTAGGCCAGCCTGGCTCCATAGTGAGTTCAGGACAAGCCTGGACTACTGAGCAAGATCCTGTGTCACTCATAAAAATGTGGATACCGTATCAAGGGGTCAATACAATTCCCTCATTCAAAGGAGAAAATGTCCCAGCTGGGAATGACAAAGCCTAAATTCACTCCAGAAATACATGACAACTTTTGGCTATTCAAGTGGTTGAGTGTTTCAGTATCTTCCAGAATCTCCAGTAGTGTCCTGGGAAAAAGGGGCTTTGAGTATCTCCTCAATCACAGCGACTCATACAGTGTATAGCAAGTTTCCACAGGAGATTTTACTTGAAGCCACTATGCTGTATAAGTTGCCCAAGACCACTACGCTGTGTAAGTTGCCCAAGACTGTGCTAGCCGGGCTACATGTAGGGGGAATTCAGACTACTGCTATTTTACCTTTCCCCCCTCCTAGACACTCACCAAGACCACGACTCGGGCCTGTGGCTGTCGCTGGTTCACCAGTTGCACAATGGCCTTGATGCCACCAGTCACTTGCTCTGCGGTGTGCCCATGGTTGTTGGTGCCCACCCAGACCACCACTATCTGTGGAAAGAAGGACACAAAGCAGCAATCAGGGAGGAGGCAAAAATGTGCTTTAGGGGCTGGAAGAATGCCTCAGCAGTTAAAGGGCTTGCCTAGCATGTACTTAGGCAAACACTAAATACCCAAGTTCGATTTCCCAGCACCACATAATCTGGGTGTGGTGGCACATGCCTATAATCCCAGCACTATGGAGGCTGAGGCAGGAGGACTGCCATGAATCCAAGGCCAGCCTGGGCTCTAAAGTGAGTTCAGTACCAGTCTGGGCTACAAAGCGAGACCCTATCTCAAAAAAAAAAAAAGGGTTTTAGCTCCCCACCCATGCCTCACTCACCTTGGGCCGGATGTGTTCCAGCTCTCCATTCTCTAAACGCCATAGTACATGCTGCGTGCTGTCCCCACCAATGCCAAAATTAAGTGCGTGCAGAGGAGAGAAGAGTTCCCGCCAGATCTGTGGGAAAGAAGTGGTGTAGGCAACAGGGCGACTCAGTATGGACCACCACCTTCTGTGCAAGAATGAACCAAATACCGTCATGGAAGGGTTTCCCATTACGAAAGCGGTCTTGTTAAACTTAGAGCAAAGCCCAGTACAACAGAGCCTCACTTCATGGGAACCTATTATAATCTCACCAAACCCTATAGAAGCAAGACTCATTTAGGGGAAATTGGTCTGTTCGAGCCATGCATAAAGCCAAAAGCATTTCGGTTTAATTTTATTTTGGGGAAACCCACTATGATTGAGCCTTCCTCAGTGAAAAGCTGTAACTGTAGTAGAGCACCACTGCAGTGACCTTTACTTTGTGAAAGCCTACTGCGCTGTGCACGGCTTTAAGCAAACATAAAGAAGCAATCTTTTCGCAGGAAAGCCTCCGTGTAAGTTTGAGTAGGCAGAAAAAAACTCTGGGCACAGAATTCCTTGTCCAGAGAATGTGTGTGCACAGGGCATTTTCAGCGCCTGGCTGCCTCAGGCCACTTCGCGTACCCAGACGTCGTTTGGCCTGGGTTCTCCCTCCACCAGACGTGTCACTGAGAGCACAGGCCTGGGCGGGGCAGGAAAGGAAGGGCCTCACCTCACACTGGTGCATTAGCTGAACCAAGGAGTCCCCGATGAAGACGACTTCGGGTTCCTTGTCTTTGCTGTCCGCCAGGAACCGATGATGCTGCAGGGACACAAAGAGGGGATGTCCGTGGCATTCACCCCCCCAGGCCCCACCGCGCTGCTTTCTCAGGCAGCGCTAACCCAACCGTCCTCAGCTTCCCAGTCAAGCCGGGATGCGTTTCTCAGCAGCCCCGAGCCCCGCCTCCCCGGGCCCCTGGGCCTGAGTGTCTCGAGAGGGATCGCTCACCAGGGACATCCAGCGCCCATCGCCCTGCACGTCCTGTACCGGCGTGGGCTTGCTGGCGGGATTTTCCTCTTCGTTCATCTTGCGGCCTCAGGTCCGCCGTCGAACCCGGGAGGTCGGCCTGGGAGTGCTCCCGGAGGAGGTGGCTCCGCCACGCCCACTCCTACCCCTCCGGGCCACAAGGACCGTCCCGACGCTCACACTCCTGCGAAGGGCAAAGGCTGAGTTTGAGGGCCGCCTCCTACCCAGGAATGGAAGCCTTTAACCCAAGAGGAAAGTGGAATTGGGAGCCCTCGCTTCCCCCACAGCGGCCCCGCAGTGGGCTCGTCCGGCGCTTCCCGCCCCAGCCTCTCCGCAGCTGGACGGGCTGCTAGCGCCACTGGGGGAGGGGCAGGCTAGACCATCCAGCAGCCGCGGCGGGGGAGGAAGGAGAAACCAACCACTGGCGTCACGGGGAGGGGCCATCTACAATGGGCAGGCAAAATCTAGCGGCCTTCCTAGGAGTCAGAAACCATTTTCGGGGAGAGAAAGGAAAAAAAAAAAAAAAACGTTTGCGGTAGGAGGAGAAAAAAGTGGAAGGGACCACCTGCGGTAGGCGGGTGTGGCCCGTTCACGAGGTGGGGTGGTGAACGCTTCTAGTGGACGAGTTCATTCTTGGATCTCTTGAGGGGTGGCTCTCGTAGGCACCTGGCCTAGGGGGGACGCTCCCATTTTGTACTGATGTGGGAGACGAAAAAAGGAAAGTGACAAAATACAAAAATTAGAAACCCGGATGAAGGAAAAACTCTAAGGCAGCGCCGCAGCTTTAGGGAAGCTCGTTTTTGTTGTGTTTTGTTGGTGAAACAGGGCCTCATTCTGTAGTCCAGGCTGGTCCTGAATTTACTGTGTAGCCCACCACACTGGTCTGGAACTCACAGATATCCTTCTGCCTCAGCCTCCTGAGTGCTGGAATTATACTCCACCGTGCCTGGCATGCCTGGTGCTGGAGAATCGAGCCCAGGGCCTTAAGCCTTGAGCAAGCTCTTAACTATTGTACTATTCCTCCAGCCCCCAATTTTTTTTTTTTTTTTTTTTTTTTTTTTTGAGTCAGGATCTTGCTCTGTAGCCCAGGCTAGTCCTGAACTCAATGGTGTAGTCCAGGATAGCCTTGGACAGTAATTCTACTGCCTCAGCCTCCAGAGTGCTGGGATTACAGGCATGTGCCACCATGCCCAGCTTTATATGGTTCTGGGGAATTGACTTCGGGACCTTGCGCTTGCTAGGCAAGTGCTTTAACTGCTGTGCTATTCCTCTACCCCACTCCACCCCCAATTTTAGTTTTGATATTAGGACAGGATCTCCATAATTTGCTAAATTGCCCAGGTGGGGTTCTAACTCGCCATTCTTCTGCCTTTGCCTCTGCCACTTTGGATTACAGGCCTGTGCCACCTGCCTAGCTGCTGTTGTTATTGCAGTACTGGTGATTGAATCTAAGGCCTTTATAATGAGCCTCATCCCAAGTTCTTTTTATTGTTTATTATTTTTAATTAATTTTTTTGAGACAAGGTCTTACCCTAGTCTATGCTGGTTCTAAACTCACTGTATAGCCCATCTCGGCCTTGAACTCAAGGCAATCCTTCGGCCTCAGCCTCCCAATTGCTGGGATTACAGGTGTGCCTGGTTTATGTGGTGCTATGGAATCAAACCCAGGGCTTCATGCGTGCTAAGCAAGTTTTTTAACTGCTGAGATAGGCCCTCTTTCCATCCAGCTCCCATTTTTATTTTTGAGACAGGGCCTCACCAAATCATTAAATTGCCCATGCTGGGCTCACACTGGTTATCCTCCTGACTCAGCCTCCCAGAGTATTGGTATTATAAGTGTGTACCACCATGTTGAGGTCAAGGTATTTTTTTGGTGGGGGGTATGGGAAGAAGGGGTTGTTTTGTTCGAGTAAAATCTAAGCTATATATCTATGGATTTGATACATTATGTGATTTGCATGAAAGGTAGAAGTTGCAGAAAGAGAAAAGAAATTGGAGATGCCCGCAGGGCTCAAGTCTAGCCTATCTTTCCTCCTGCAGATCGTCTTGCAGATCTGTGGCTTCTGCTCCCCTCTCTAAAACCAGGGGCCAACTAACAACTTCAGTTGGGTGTGTCTGAGTTCTGAAACCCGCATCCACAACCAAGGGCACCTAGGATAGCATCCCTTTTGCTCCTACTCCAAGTTGTCCTCAGATTTCATTGTATTCTCAGCTCTCTGTATTATCAAGGATCAGGTGGGGATTCTACGGTCATTCATCACCTACAAATTCTGGTCATTTTCTTGTAATCCTATCCACAGGTTGGACCTTATCCTCTATCATTCCTTCTAGAGAGATTGATCCTGAGATATAGAGATAAGTCTAATCTCTTGTGTTTTGTTTTGCCACAGTCTGTATCCCTGGAACCAAGACTGGCACATAGACGCTACTCAAGAATTACATGGCTGGAGGAACAGCACAGCAGTTACAGTAGTTGCCTAGCAAGCACAATGCCCAGAGTTTGATTCCCCACCAACACATCAGCTGGGTGTGGTGGTGCATATCTGTCACCCCAGCACTTGGGAGACAGAAGGATTGCCATAAGTTCAAGGCCAGCCTAGGCTACATAGTTCAGGAGCAGCCTGGACTACAGCCTCTGCCTCCAAATAAAAAAAAAGTCTAATAACTTGCTAAATGAATATTACATGAAAGGATCGGATCCTGGCCTTACCCATCATGTGTTAGGTGTCAGGTCTGTCATCAGGGACCAGACAAGGGAAGAAAAATTACTAACAGGCCTAGAAGTAGATTCCTTCCCCCCATAACTGCCAAAATAACTGTTTTCCCCCCTTTTGCTATGTGACTTAGGTCCATGTAGCACAGCTAAATGATTCAGGCCCACATACCACCTGCAGCCCCCAATATAACAACCTAACCCTCACAATGCAGAAACTTTCCAAGGCCACTCTCACATTGTAGCTCTTCAAGGCCAGTGCCCTTTAAGAGTAAAAAATACTCCTTTCCCCAAGACCCTGTGATGTGTTCTCTAGCCCAGTCCAGCAGCTTGTGCTGTCCATTAATAAACTCACTTGGGCTGAGACTTAAGTCTCCTGTGAATCACTATGTTCCTAGCTCGAGATCTGACAGTGGGGAGACAGATTGAGGCAGAGTCCATCAAAGTTGTAATGGAGAGAGGTACAGGCACCTCTTGGGAGGAAGAAAGAGAACTTTGAGGGCTAGGGTTGTTCTAGTAGTACCTGAGTGGAACTTGAGAGTTATGAAGATTGGACAAACAAGAGGCATGTACTTGGGCTGGAGGAATAGCTCAGCAGTTAAAGCAATTGCCTACCAAGCTCAAGGCTCTGCAATTGATTCCCTAGCACCACATGGTGGTGCACACCTGTAATCCCAGCACTCAGGAGGCTGAGGTGGGAGGATTGCCATGAGTTCAAGGCCAGCATGAGCTACATAATGAGCTCAGGACCAGCCTGACCTGCAGAAAAAGACCCTCTCTCCAAAAGAAAAAAAAAGATGCAGATTATATTATTTCCTATTAGAGCATAGAAAATATTGTGGAATAGCTTAATTTGTGTGTGTGTGGTACTGGGAACCAAATCCTTGGGCCCTGTGCCACTGATATCTTACCAGCCCCTTAGACCTTTTATTGTTCCTTTTTAATTTGCTAAATTGTCTATGTAGGGTGTGAACAGATAAGTTGGAGAAGTAGAGAGACGGTTTCTGAAGGAAAGTTTAGCAATAAACAGAACTTCCAAAGCTGGGCCTGCTGGCAGTTGTTGGGGACTTTATCAGGAAAATTGTTGTGTGATTTTGGGCTATATGGTTAAGTTCAGGACCAGCCGGGTGACAGAGTGAGGCTGTGTATCAAAAAAAAAAAAAAAAGAAAAGAAAAGAAAAGAAAAAAAAGAAAAAAGAAAAAAGAAAAAGAAAAGAAAGAAATTTAGCTCCCTCCCAAAAAGAAGAACCACTTCAGAGCATTCATTCATTCGTCAGGCAGTGTTTCAAGACAGATGTATTAGTTTATTCCGTCCTTCCTGCAATTTTATGAGGGACGTACCACAACCCAGGCGGGGTCCCATCTTGCAATCCTTGTTCAGCCTCCCAGAATGGCGGAATAAGAAGTGTGTGCCCCCACGACCTGCTCAGCTTGGGCTTTGAACTTAAGGAGTCTAGCTCCAGAACCTATCTGCAGGACTCTACAGTACATTAAGTATCCAGGGATGACCTCTGCTCCCCAAAAAAACAAGGCAGGTAGGAACGGCTCTTCTTTGCACGCCTCGCCAAACCTTTATTTCCAGAAATTCCACCAATATCTGTGTAAACCAATCAACATTCAGGAAGGAGGTAACTTAGGGGCCTCACAGCCAATTGGTGGACCAGAGCTGTCGGGAGGGGCGGAGTTACAACCGGCACGCTGAGGGCCTCGTGCCTCTCGCTTCAGAACGCGTAAATCAGAGGATGTGGCGGGAGTTATGCGCATGCGTGTGGGCCGCCTGAGGCCCAGACCCGGAAGAGCACGGGGCGACTTCGAGGCTGAGGTCGCAGCGGCTGGGGGGAAAAAGCCATTGCTACTCACAGCATGTGGAGTAAGTAGTGGGTGAGGTTTATTGGGACAGAAGCGAGTGAGTTACGTTGCCCCCACCAGCTAGCTGTACCTCACGTCCTTTGCCCCCGTGACCTACCTCAAGTGTCTCAGCCTGCCCGCCGTACCAGGCCTCCCCTTAGGTCCCGGCCTCGTCCCCAGTAGTTCTTTCTTTCCTTCCTGCTCTCCACGGAATTTTCAGGCTCTCTGGCTTTTGTTGCCCTCTGTCCCGCCTGTCTCTCCCACTTATGTCTGCTTTCTGAATCCTCCTGTACCTTCCATACTCCTGGATTTCTCCCCTATCCAAAATCCCGTTTTGCTCCCCTTGGTCCCTCCAATCCCATGATCCCTTTCCCACTCTTCTCCATTTCTTATTTGCCCATGTCTGCCTGTCCAGTTATCCCGTTACCTGACATCTCTTAAACCATCAGTACCTGGATGTCATCTGGGGGTTCTTCACTGGTCAAGCCTTTTCCAATTGCTGTCTTCCCACTGCCTTTCTCTCCTCTTCTCCCTCTTTCCTTCCCTCCCTCCTCCCCCTCTGTCCATCCCTTTCTCTCTCTCTCTTTTTTTGAGACAGGGTCTCGCTCTGTAGTCCAAGCTGGTCCTGAACTCACTATGAAGCCCAGGCTGGCCTTGGACTCAGCCAATTCTCCTGCCTCAGCCTCCCGAGTGCTGGGATTACAGGTGTGCGCCGCCACACTCAGTTTATGTGGTGCTGGAGAATCGAACTCGGGTGCTCAGCACTTGACTTAGCACTTGCTAAGCAAGCACTTTAACCGCCGAGCTGTTCCTCCAGCCCCCATACCCCCCCCCCCCCATCTCTTCCTCTCCCTTCTGTACTGGGGATTGAACCTATTTCCCTTTTTATTATTTTTTGAGACTTACCATCGTCCCAACTCAACCTCCCAGACTGCTGGGGTTACAGGCTTGTGCCACCGCTTCTGGCTTCATCTGTCTCTGAGTAGTATGCCCACCTCACCACAATCATTTTTCTTACTTTGTTACCCTCCCTGGTTTATCTGCATGTGATGGCCACCCCTCTTCTTTTACTCCCTCTCTTCCTCAGCCTATTTTTTATTCTTGATTTCAGGTCAGGGTCTCTCCAAGTTGCTAAGTTATCCAGGCTGGACTCAAATTTGTGATCCTCCTCCCTCAGCCTCTCAGTGTCCTGGAATTATAGGCCTGCACCATCAGGTCCACCTTTTTTCTTTTTTTCCAGGTTACCATGGATGCCCGGGGATCAGCTTGTCAGCCTTTCCCACAGCCTGAGAAACCTGGTCGTGTTCGCCGTCGAAAGACAAGGCGGGAGCGGAACAAAGCTCTGTTGGGCAGCCGCAGGCCACTGCCCTGTCAGGATCCTCCTGTGTTTAGTCAAGATCTACCTGTGGCCCTCCAGGATTCTGTGGCTCCTACTGCCCCCAAGCTTGTGGTCATAACCCAGGGCCGGCTGAGCCGAGAGCACCGAGGTCTTTTCAACCATGAAGTGAAATCTCTGGATGTGGTCCGGCTGCTTAGCAGTGGGTCCCTGGAACCAGGCACCCCACTTCTCTCCAGGTTCTGTTCCAGTCCAGCCAGGGGCCAAGAGCCAGCCTCACAGTCACAAGTCAAGGAGAAGCAGGTGCCGAGGGGCTCAGTCTCAGGTTCAGGTTCCCTTAATTCCCCAGAGATCCCTGGTTTCTGGCAACTTCTAAGGGAGCTGCAGTGCCAACTGATTCTGCCACAGGCATTTCCCAGGAGGAATCTGGTGCAAGAAGCCAGGGATGCCATCATAGGAACCTTACAGGCTTGCCATGGCTGTGTGCCTGATCTTGCCCTGGTGCTCCAAAGTTCCCAGCTACCCTTGCCAGGTGAGTTCACCTCCTGCCTCCTGTGTACCCCTTTTCCTTCTCCACTGTAGCATAGCTATCCCCTGTGTTTTTTTCTTCCAGGAACCAAACCTGAGGTCCTTGAAAGGTGGAGGATGACACCCTCCTGGATCAACAGCCCTGAGCCGGGCCCAAGGGAAGGGAGGCAGAGAAAGCCACAGGGAACAAAGGAGCTCACCTTTGCGGAGCCTCACACCTCCAGCACACCCAGTGCACATAGAATGAGCCTGGAGCCACCAAGAGGTCCCTGGCCATCCTCTTTGCCCTTATTTCAATCACCATCTGCAGCAGCCTCAGGTCCCCCTACAGCCTTTGACCTCCTGAAAAGCATCTGGCTTGTAGCCACACCACCACCTCCCCGGCCCTGGGGCATTGGCCCACCTCAACCCCTGCCTAAGCCAGCATCACCTTTGTTGCCCCAAACATCTGCCCTAGACTGGAGTCCTAGCTCCCCTGCCCCACTGTCCAGTCTTTCCTGGGTGGTAGCTCAGAGCAGTCCAGAAGCCTGGTCCTTTCCACCCATGAGACTTTACTGAAAGGGCTGAGGCAAGGGTTGGGGCAGATATCCTAGTTGCCTAATCCCTTAATAAAGTACCTTTTCTTGGTCCTCTTGGTTTTTCAGTGAGTAGCTGACTCAGAAGAGCAGCTTTCCTTATCCCCAAGTTCTAGGGTCAAAATGAAGGGGAAGGCACTGGTACTTGTTACCTTTCTGAGTTCTGAGGGGGGAAATTTGGGGTTTCAGTCAGTCCAACACTTACACTTAATTTGGTTAACAAGGTGTCAGATTCTGAGCTCTGACTGGAGTGAGTGAACCCGAGTTCTGCATGGTGGGCACACAAAATCACAGCTCTAGTTGTTGTATCTAGAAGAGAGGTATAGGGGCTGGGAAGTCCAAGGAGGGAGAGATAGCTTCACAGAAGAGTTGATACAGATCTTTTATTTTTCAACATTGGCAGAAACTTGGTAGCTGGTGGAAGAGAACATTTGCGGCAAAGAGAACTGCGTGCTGAAAGCCTGAGGGCAGATTTGGGGGGGGGGCATTTTCATTTAGCTCCTGTTATGGTTTGGATCTGGATTGCCTCCAGGATCTGGGATCCCCATGTATTTATTTGGATATTGGGGAATGCCTGTGGAACCATGTGCTAGTAAGAGGTGGGGCCTGGTCAGGAGGGTGGATTACAGGCATGTGGTAGATTATGAGCATCACTGGGTGGGTGACCTGAAAGGGACAGATAACTGGGACAGGACCTGGACGGGTAAAAGCTAGTTTTGCCCTTCATCCCTCACTTGGCTTCCTGTGTGCCATGCCCTGAATAGCTTCTTCTAGCTAGGTTACTGCCATGTGTTTCCACTATTGCCAGCCAGCCACCCATCAGTGGACTGAGACCTTCTGAAACTGCTAGCTGTATCTTTTCTCCCTTATGTTGTGGATGTTGGGTATCCCGTCACAGCATCAAGTAAATAAGCCCCGTCTTTCCAGTCTTACTAGTCACAATAACAAAAAATAGCTGTTGAGCACATTAGGAGAAGAATGAGTAAATTGAGTAAATTTGATTATGGCACATATCTTTCAGAAAAGAGTACAGGAGCTAGGATGTAGCTCAGTGATACAGTGCCTGTACTGGGTTCAATCCTTACGACTGCCAAAAATACTGTTATCATTTTATTATTTTTGGTGCTGAGGATTGAACTGAGAGCCTTCACACTAAGCTACATTATTATTATTTTTTTTTTTTTTTTTGGTTTTGACTTTGAGATAGGGCCTTGCCAAACCTCCAAGTTGCCAGGCTAGGCTTAAACCTGGGATCCTTCTACCTCAGACTTTCAGAGTGTTGAGACTATAGGCCTATGCTACTTGGCTTGGCTGAAGAAATACATTGTTTTACCTGATGGTTTCTATGCACTAGAAATCTGGGAGAGGCCTACATTGCGGATGGGACTGTAAACTGGTACAACCACCTATGGAAAGCAATGTGCAGATTCCTCAAAAAACTGAAAATAGATATCCCATTTGGCAGAGCAATACCTCTTCTGGGTATCTTTCCAAAAGAGTTAAATTCATCATAAGAGTGATACAAGGGGGGCTGGAGGAATGGCTCAGCGGTTAACACGCTCAGCAAGTGCTTAGGCAAGGGCTAAGTACCCAAGTTCGATTCCCCACCACATCCAGCTTATGCAGTGCTGGGGGATGTGTGTGAGGGAGGAAAGGGGAAAGGAATCTGATATGTAAAAAAAAAAAAGAAAGAAAAAAGAAAACATCTGGGACAGGGCTACAGGAGTTGCAGAGTGGTTAGAGCACCTGTCTAGCAAGTGTTAGGCCCTGTGTTTGATTCCCCAGTACCACATACTAATAGTACCACATACTAATTGGGCATGCATGATGGCACACACCTGTAATCTTAGCCCTTGGGAGGCAGGAGGATTGCTTGAATTCAGGGGTAGCCTGGACTACGTGGTGAGTTCAGGGCCAGGCTAGACTACAAAGTAAGATCCTGTTTAAAAAAAAAAAAAAAAAAAGATCTGTAGGGGCTGTAGGAATGGCTCAGGGGTTAAAGCACTTGAGCAAGCACTAAGCCAAGTGCTAAGTGCCGGAGTTCGATTCCCCGGCACCACATAAGCTGGGCATGGTGGCACACGCCTGTAATCCCAGCACTTGGGAGGCTGAGACAGGAGAATTGCTGTGAGTCCAAAGCCAGCCTGGGCTCTGAAGTGAATTCAGGACCAGCCTGGACCACAGAGCGAGACCCTGTCTCAAAAAAAAAAAAAATCTGTGGTGTGGTGCAGGTGTGGTGCACATGCCCACAAGCCTAGCACTTTGGGAGGGTGAGGCAGAAGGATCACAAATTCAAGCCTAAACCAGGTCCAGTAGCCCAGGCCTATAATTCTTCCACTCTGGAAGGCTGAGGCAGGAGGCTTGCAAGCATCTCTCATATCCTTTTGGATCATGTTGAAGCCTCTTTAAAAAATCAGTTTTGAAGCCAGGTGTGACATGGTGGCACACACCTGTAATCCCAGCACTGGAGAGGCTTAGGCAGGAGTATTACTATGAGATCAAGGCTATCCTGGGCTACATAGTTCAGGACCAGGCTCGACTGCAGAGCAATACTCTATGTCAAAAAAATAAAAATGGGGTAGAGAAGGCTGGAGAAATGGCACAGTGGTCAAAGCACTTGCAAGCACAAAGCCCTGAGTTCAGGTCCCCAGCACCACATAAAGCTGGATGTGGTGGTCCATATCTATAATCTAAGCATTTGCAAGACTGAGGCAGGAGGATTGCTGTGAGTTCTAGGCCAACCTGGGCTACACCAGTGAGTTTAGGACCAGCCTGGGCTACAGAGCAAGAACCTGTCTCAAAAAAAGAAAAATAAATCAGTTTTGTAAGCTGAGGGTGTAGCTCCGTGGTCATGGTACTTGCTCAGCATGCACAAAGCCCTAGGTTTGTTTTGTTTTGTTTTTGAGACAGGGTCTCACTGTGTAGGTTGATTCTGAACTCATTATGTAGTCCAGGCTAGTGTTGAACTCATGGCAATCCTCCTGCCTCAGTCTCCCGAGTGCTGGGATTACAGGTGTGCGCCACTACATCCAGCTTTATGTGGTGCTGGGGAATTAAACTTAGTGATTGGATTTTAACCACTGAGCTATTCCTCCAGTCCACAAAGTCCCAGGTTTGATTTTCTGTCACCACATAGTTGGGCATGTTGGTACATCCCTGTAGTCCCAGAACTTGGAAGACTGAGGCAGAGATACGCAGAGACATTGATACAGTTTGAGGCCAGCCTGGGCTACATGGTGAGTTCAAAACCAGCTAGGACTATAGAACAAGACCCTGTCTCAAAAAAATTATGTATATATATGTAGAATTGGTGGTGCAGGCCTATAATCCCAGCACTTTGGGAGACCAAGGCAGGAGGATTACAAATTCAACCCTAGCCTGGGCAACTTAAGTGAGAGACCCTGTCTCAAAATCCAAAATCACAGTGGGCCAGGCTGCATGGCTTAGGCTTACAATTCCAGTACTGTGGAAGGCTGAAGCAGGAGGACTGCAAGTTAAAGTCCAGCCTAGCAACTTAATTACACACACATAAATAGGGGTGGAGATGTAGCTCAGGGTTAAAGCTCTGTGCTAGATCTTTATTACCACAACAAAGCTAGGTACTCTGGTACACTGCCTGTGCTCCCAGCACTCAAGAGGTTGAGGCAGGAGAATCATAAGTTTGAGCCCAGCCTGGACAATTTAATAATTTAGTGAGGATCTGTTTCGAAAAGTAAAAAAAAAAAAAAAAAAAAAGAAAGAAAGAAAGAAAGAAAGAAAAAGTCTAGGTATGTAGCTCATTGTAAAGGCAAAACAAAGCAAAATAAACCAGGCCCAGTAGCACAAGCCTTTAATCCCAGCACCCAGGGAGGCTGAAGAAGGAGGATTGCAAATTCCAGCCCAGTCTGGGAAATCTGGCAATTCAGTGAGACTTTATCTTAAAATCAAAACAAGGGGCAGGAGGAACAGCAGAGTGGTTAAAGTGCTTGCCTAGCAAGCACAAGATCCTAGGTTCAATTCCTCAGCATCACGCTAATCAGGCATGGTGGCACAGACCTGTTTTCCCAGTATTTGGGAGGCTGAGACAGGAGGATTGCCTTGTATTCAAGGCCAGCCTGGGCTTCACAGTGAGTTCAGGAAAACTCCCAGGGTTGACACCAGCAAAGAAGGGAGTGGACTAGGAGAGCAAGAGGCTGAATGACTTGACCATGGTCTTCATGGTGGGAAAATGGCAACGCTGGCATTTGAACCTAGGTGCAGCATGACTTCATGCGCCAGGATATTTCACACCCCTTTGTCCCTCAGAACCCCTGTTTCACACTCACTCTGGTAAGTGACAGGATACGGTCAGGCAGGCGACTCTGCCACTTCTGTGCGTGACCCAGAACAAGAGGCCTGCCCTCTGTGCCTGTGCAATGCCGCACAAGGTGCACCAAACCTGGGACACTGACCTCCAGCGATGGACACAACGGAGAGTGTCTGCTGTAGACGAAGGAATGATCACAGAATCGTTTGGGGAGTAAGACCGAGGTGGGGGTCAGGACAGAACGTAGCTCTAGGGGTTGTGAGCCCTTCCAGAGACGGCAGTCTGGAGGAGGCCCGTCTTCGGTGAATAGAAGTTCAGTTAAGGACACCTGGAACCGTAGGATCTGCAAGATTCCTGGAGAGAACAGGAGCTGGGGCGGGGTGACAAAAGCTAGGAAAGTGGCGTCTCCTTCACCGGGAGAGATCTGAGGGCCGGTTCGGCCGCGCCGGAGGGGGGCGGGGACCACCGCACCCGGCGGCCCCTTTAATCGGAGGCGCGCGCTGGCCGGCCCGCGCGCTCTCGCCTCCGTCGCCGGGCCGGAGCGTGTGCCAGAGCGGAGCCGGGGCCCGAGAGGGCGGAATGGAGCCCCCGCGCGCGCCCGCGCTGCGCCGCCTGCTGCCGCCGCTGCTGCTCCTGCTGCTGCCACTGCCCCCCCGCGCCCGGGCCAAGTACGTGCGGGGCAACCTCAGCTCCAAGGAGGTGAGCCCGCGGGCCCCCGCGCCGCCCGCCGCGCCGGGACCGCCGGGGAGAGGGGCCGCCCCGCCCCCTGCAGCGCTCCGCGGGGACCCGGGCCCGGCTCGGGCCTGCGGGAGCCGCGAGGGCCAGGCCAGACGCGGGGGTTGTACTGGGCACCTGAAGGTGGGAGCTGGGCGGGGAGGGGGCAGGGGGCGCAAGCTGGGGCGCGGGGTGGGGGAGGGATCGCGGCCGAGGTGGTGCTGAAGGGACAGCACTCTGCACTCCACCGGGGCCGGAGTTCACCCGCGCGCGTAGGGCTGAGAGGGACGGCTTGGAAGGGTCTCCACCACAGCATGGCCTCTGGGACCACCGTCGTGGGGCGGAGGCGTGTGTACATGGCTGCGGGAATGCGGTGGGTAGGTGACTGGGATCGAAGGTGGCTGAGGACTGGCGCCTGGCCTTCCAGGGTCTTTCTCAGGGCTCCTGGGAAATGCGGATAGGAGTGTCCGAAGGGCGGGGGACAAACTTGGGGAGGGGACCTGAGGCAAATCATCAGGGTGGCAGGCATATCAGAGCCACAGGGAAACGATAGGGGGAGAATTTTGGGTGTGACTTGGCCGTGGTCACTGAAAGTAGCGGGTATGTGGAGTCACAGGAGTTCTTGAAGGACTCAGAAGAGGGTCTGACTGAACCCCTTTGCCAGGACTGGGTGTTCCTGACAAGATTTTGTTTCCTCTCGGATTACGGCCGACTGGACTTCCGCTTCCGCTACCCTGAGGTAAGTGTCCCCCAACTACTCTCCAAGCTGAGGCCTCCCAGCTCCCGGCGCTACCCGGCTCTTCAAAATCTCTGGGTCTGCAGGCCAAGTGCTGTCAGAACATCCTCCTCTATTTTGATGACCCATCTCAGTGGCCAGCCGTGTACAAGGCAGGGGACAAGGTAAGGGCTATGAGGAGGGTGTGTGGGAAGGGGGCAGAAGCTCACAGCTAGCCAGGGAGTAACCTGGTCCCTGTCTTCTCTAGGACTGCCTGGCCAAGGAGTCAGTGATCAGGCCAGAGAACAACCAAGTCATCAACCTGACCACCCAGTATGCCTGGTCAGGCTGTCAGGTGTGGGACAGTGGACAGGTGCTTAAGGCCAAGGGCTTGTGGTATGAAGGACAGGCTTCAGCCTTCCCCTGGCTCCTCCCCAGGTGGTATCCGAGGAGGGAATCCGCTACCTGAGCTGCTCCAGTGGCCGAAGCTTTCGCTCCGTGCGCGAAAGGTGGTGGTACATTGCACTCAGCAAATGCGGGGTAAGGAGCTGGGGTGGCCCCCTGGGCCTGCTCCTCATGGCTTTCCTGCAGACCCCCTTGCCTGCCCAGGACCCCCCTTAGGCCTTCACACTCCCCACAGGGAGATGGGCTACAGCTGGAGTACGAGATGGTCCTCACCAATGGCAAGTCCTTCTGGACACGACACTTCTCTGCTGATGAGTTTGGTGAGCACATATCTCTTAAACTGGATCCAGGATCTCTGGGGGATCCCAGAGCAGGTGCTTGCCGAGGGACACTTGCATAGTGAACCGTTTCCCCTTCCCACCAAATGCTAGGGATCCTGGAGACCGATGTGACCTTCCTCCTCATTTTCATCCTCATCTTCTTCCTCTCTTGTTACTTTGGATGTGAGTATGGCATGTGTCAGGGGGAGGAGACAGAAGGGGGCAGGTGTGGGGAAATGGGCTGCCCTCCTTTCTGTCTGTGAACAGCCAGGCTTTCCTCGCTGCCTTCCTAGATTTACTGAAAGGTCGTCAGTTGCTCCACACAACTTACAAAATGTTCATGGCTGCAGCAGGAGTGGAGGGTGAGTAGAGTTACCCAGCGCTGGAGTTCTGTGGGAGGAGGACTTGGGACCCAGATACTTGGGCCTGAGGGAGGTGGGGCTGGGGATTTGGACTCTTGAGTCCTGAGGGAAGAGGGGCTGGGGACTGGATTACCCCTGGGTCGGAGGGAGGAGGTCCATCTGGATCATAGTACTAGAGGACAGTGATGTCCTTTCCTCTCTTTACCCATCATCCCTCCAGTCTTGAGTCTCCTGTTTTTCTGCATCTACTGGGGTCAGTATGCCACCGATGGCATTGGAAATGAAAGTGTGAAGATCTTGGGTGAGAGTGGAGAGGGGCTGAGGGAGGGCTGACCCCTGGCAGAGGTGTGTGCTTCCTCTGAGACAGCTTCTGAGCCACCTTCTCCTCCCTTCCCAGCCAAGCTGCTCTTCTCCTCCAGCTTCCTCATCTTCCTGCTCATGCTTATCCTTCTGGGGAAGGGATTCACGGTGACACGGTGCCCGGGCAGGGACTGTCTGTGGGAAGGCTGGGCTGGGTTAGGGTGCAGGGGGTGGGGTGTATTGGCGGGTGGGGGTTTTGTGTGTGGGGGTGGCTACCCTTCCTTCCTGACAGCTCCCACCCCTGCTGTCTCCTTCATGGGCTGCTGCTAGGGGCCGCATCAGCCACTCGGGCTCCGTGAAGTTGTCTGTGTACATGACCCTGTACACCCTCACCCACGTGGTACTGCTCATCTATGAGGCCGAAGTGAGTCCCCTAGCCCCTGCCAGGCCCTGCTGTCCCCAAGCCTTTGGTGGCCCTCCTCCTGGCCTGATGTGGCTGCCCTTCTTTGCCTACATTCCCTTGCTGTCTCCTACTCTAAGTCTCTGCCTTCCTGGTTGTCTCTAAGGGATTCCGCCCTCTTCACTCACTTCCTCCCACGTGGATTGCCTCTTTCCTCTGTCTCTTACTGTCTTCCACATTTAAGCTCCACGTCTGTGCTGAGGTGTTACACAGAACTGGATTGCATTCTGGCTCTCCCCCTTCCTGAGCTGCCTGACCTTGGAGGATGACCCACTCCCCACAACTCACTTTCTCCTTCAAAAATTAGTTGGATCTTACCCACCCTTGGGACTCCTCTGAGGCTTTATAGCACCTTAAGGCTTTGGCCAAAGGACTTCTCTTGTAGCCTCAATTTCCTCCTCTCTGAAATGGGTAGTACTAATATGACCCTTGCTGAATTGATGCTAAGGGAAATGTTCACATGTGGGTGTTTAGCTTCAGGTCGGTTACATGTTATTGGGCACAGTCTCTTCCTATCTTTCTCATTTTTTGTTTCTACATACTTCTGCTTCCATCTCAGACTCCTGATGCTTCCTTCCTAACCTGGTGCCTCTGCCTCCTGGGTACCTGGTGGTGGGAGCCAGGGCAGGAGGCCAGGGCTATGATGAAACCTCTCTTGTGGGTCCAGTTCTTTGACCCAGGCCAGGTACTGTACACGTACGAGTCCCCAGCTGGCTACGGGCTCATCGGGCTACAGGTGGCAGCTTACGTGTGGTTTTGCTACGCCGTGCTCGTCTCCCTGCGTCACTTCCCTGAAAAGCAGGCCTTTTATGTGCCCTTCTTTGCTGCCTACACCCTCTGGTGAGATATGGTGGGATTCCAATTGTTTCTACCCCCAACTCAGACCCTCCAGGAAGAAAGGCAGGCTGTCAAGTCAGGTAGCTGTCCCTCAAATTCTGCCACTTTCCCACTTCATAACCTTGAAAAAAAATTCTAAAGGTTTTTAAAAAAAGTGATGGTAAGTAGATTACTTCCAGAGCTGGGTAGGATGGTGCATGCCTATAAACCAGCACTGTGAGGCTGAAGCAGGAAGATAACAGTTAAAGCCCAGCCTGGGCAACTTAGCGAGACCCTGTCTCAAAATCAAAACCAAACTGTGGACTGGGGATGGATTATAGTGTGAAGGTGCTGGGTTCAATTCTCAGCACCAAATAAAGAGGGCAGATTGAGGCTGAAACTCAGCATGAAGGCCCTGGGTTCAATCCTTAGTACAGGAAAAAAAAAAAAAGATTGCCTTCAGACTAGATATAGTTGCATACACCTGTAATCCCAGGTACTCGGGAAGCTGAGGAAGGAGGATTGTGAGTTCGAGGCCAGCCTGGACTACATAACAAGACATTATCTCAAAAAACAAGACCAAACAAATGAGCAAAAGAATAGGTGACCTTGTAGCTCAGTGGTACAGCATGCATGCATTTAGCTCTGGATTCCATTCCAAGCACTGAAAATGAAATTAATTTTACAGAGTGCCTCATAAAGAAAGTTTGTCAGTAATATCTGCTGCAGAGGGTTATCTTGAGCATGCATAGGGCAATATTTGATGTGTTACAGCTCTAAAGTTTATAACCTGTGTGATCACAGGTAGGTCTTTTTACTTCTGCCCTGGTGCCTTTATCTGCTCATGGAATAGAAATTGTACCTGCCTCACAGGCTCACCATAAGAATTCAGTGAGTTAATTATTATTGGGGGTTGAACCCAAGGCCTTTGCACTGAGTTATACCACCAACCTTTTTTTATTATTATTGTTTATTTAGAGACAGGGTCTTGCTAAGTTGTTCAGGCTGGGCTTGAACTTGTGATCCTCCTATGTCAGCCTCCCAAAGTGCTAGGATTACAGGTCTCTACTATCAGGCTTGGCTAAATAAGTTTATATATATAATATTTAAAAATAGGCCTGGCATGCAACAAGTCCTTAAGAGTTATCATTTGCTAATCCCATCATCAAGCATCACTGATTTCCTATCAGATGCCAGGATTTCTGGTGGATCCCAGTGAAATTTAACCTATTCCTTGCTCCCTAGAATTTCCTAGTACAGTGAGATTCCTCCTCACTTCTGTTTCTGAAGTTCATACTGGTATTCCTCCAGTTTGGGTCGAGCCTGGAGCCCATGTGTGTTCACAGCAGGGAAGGTGGGGCAATGGGATGGGCAAAGGCATCAGTATCTATCCACCCAATATCTCCTGTGCAGGTTTTTTGCGGTTCCTGTCATGGCCCTGATTGCCAATTTCGGGATCCCTAAGTGGGCCCGTGAGAAGATTGTCAATGGCATCCAGCTGGGGATCCACTTGTATGCCCACGGAGTATTCCTGGTGAGGACGGATGTCGAAGGGGAGGGTGGGAAACTGAAGGGCGGATGATGCATGAGTCTCCTACCCCTGATCTGCCTGAATGCCCAGTTGTGAGCTCCTGACCCATTTATTTAACTACTTACCCCTTAGACACTCAGAAAACATGGTGCTTGCCTAGAATGTATGAGGCCATGAGTTCAATTCCTAGTATGGAAAAAAAAAAAGACACCAACTGAGTAGTTCTTTTATATGGTGGGGAATGGAAGCCAGGGCCTTGCGCATGCTAGACAAGCAGCTCGAATCACTGAGCCACATTCCAGCCCCTTCTCTCATCTGCTATTCTTCTCTCCTGCCTTGCAGCCTGGCCTGTTCCCCTAGTCCAGCTCTTTTTTTTTTTTTTTTTTTTTTGTGGTAGTGTTGATTGAGTTCAGGGCATTCACACATCCTTAGCTTTTTAAATTTTTTTTTATTTTGAGGCAGGGTTCTACTAAATTGCAAAGTTGTCCAGGCTGGGCTTGAGCTTTAGATCCTCCAGCATCAGCTTCCCAAGTGCTGGGATCATAGACCTGCACCCCCGGGCCCTACTCTAACTCTCTTTGCCCCACATCCTCATTTCCATTCCTTCTTCTTCTTTTTTTTTTTTTAATACAGGGTCTTGCTCTTTGGTCCAGGCTGGCCTCAAACTCAGGGTAATCCTCCTATCTCAACCTCCCGAGATTAGAGTGCTGGGACGAGACATATGCGCCATCACGCCTAGCTAATTTTTATGTCGTACTAGGGCCTCGAACCTAGGGCCTTGTGCATGTGAGACAAGTGCTGTAATCATTGGGATATACCTCTACCCATTTTTATTTTTGATTTTTGAGAGAGGGTCTCACTAATTCACTTCATTTCCCAGGCTGGCCTGGAACTTTCGATCCTTTTGCCTTAGTCTCCCAGAAATCTAGGATTACAAGTCTGTCACAAATCTACTCTTTGTCTTGGTTCATATCCTATGTGACCTTCTTGGGGACATTTCTCACATTCGTTCACTTATTTATCAACTGTTCATTGAGCTCCTGTCTTGAGCCAGTCTGTTTCTTGCTAGGTAAATTCATGTGCATTTATTCTTGCTCTTGTTCAATTTTTAGAGCAGCCCCAGGATAGGATGGACTGCAGTAATTCTACCCAAAACACAGAGAGAGAAGCTAAGACAGAGAGGGAGATGGCCTGCCAGGGTTTGGTGGCCTTTGGAGGCAAGGCAGGCACTTTAACCCCATCCTTCTCTAGCAGACCACAAGGTCTTACCTAAGGGGCATCCAGGAAATAAAATTGGGGCTAGGGGTGTAGCTCACCGGTTTAGGTATTTACATAGCATGCACAAGGCTCTGGTTTTGATTCCCTCCTAAACTCCAACCTCAGGGACCTACAATGTGCCCATGTAAGGAGGTATATACTGTGATGCCCAGGAAAGGGGCCAGACCTGCCATCTTCTCCCTCAGTGCCTGACTTAGGTACAGACTCACTTACCTTCCCTGGCTGGCATATCTTGAAGCTCCGCAGAAAGTCAGAAAGGAATAGAAAGAGGAGAAACACTGAGAACCCACTAGGTGCCAGCCAGGCTCTACACCAGAGGTTTTCATTTCCACCCTCTCGTCTTTCTAAATAGGCACTGTAATCTCTTTCGGCTGGTCAGGCTCAAGGACTTTAATCAACATGTCCCAGATCCTATGCTTATGAGCAACAGAGCCAAGAAGTGTGAGACAGGTTCAACACAAACATAGTACTCTTGCTGTTATTTCACCTTCAGCCAGCTTTCTTCCTAAAAATGCCCAGTGCAGCTCCACGTCTGGCATCCCACTGCTCACTGGCTTCACAAAGTCAGCACAGCCGTAGAGAGCTGTGCTGGGGTTCTGGGGTGTAGTGATGGAGTTAAATTCAGTCCTTGCCCTCATGGCCTATCAGACTATGGAGAGACATCCCTATATTCAACCATTATTTATTGAGGGTCTATATGTGCCAGGCACTGCTCTAGAACATACTCAACAGAGAACGTTAAGAGTCAAGTTCCCGCCTTCATGAAGCTAACATTCTAGGGTAGCAGATACTGACCAATTGAGCTTTCTGTGTTTATGGAAATATTCTAACTTGAACCAATTGTGGATAGTGGCTATCATACTGGATACCGCACGAGGAGGATCTTACCCAGCCAGTGATGGCCCAGCAACCAGTGTTCTGATAGGCAGAGTGTGTTGAGGGCAAAGGTCAGAACCCAGGATGAGAACTCAGAACAGGCACTTAATTCAGTTTGAATGCTTGCGGGGGAACAGAAGAGGGGTGTTAACGTGGAGGGGACTCCGCATTAGAGATTTTATTTTGAAGCAAGAGCTTGCTAATTGCCCAGGCTAGGCTTGATCTTGTGATCTTCAGTCTCCCAGAGTGTTAGATCACAGAAGTGCACCACTATGCCAAAGTGGATGGGAGCTAAAGAGCCCTCCACGTTTACGAAGACAGCCTGGGATCTGGACAGTGCTTCTTCAACCTGTGCACTGCCCCTTCTCCCAGATCATGACTCGTCCATCGGCTGCCAACAAGAACTTCCCCTACCACGTGCGGACGTCTCAGATCGCCTCAGCCGGGGCTCCGGGTCCCGGAGGCAGCCAGTCGGCGGATAAGGCCTTCCCGCAGCACGTCTATGGGAACGTGACGTTCATCAGCGACTCGGTGCCCAACTTCACGGAGCTCTTCTCCATCCCCCCGCCCACCTCCTCCGTAAGCTCCGCGGCCCCGGCGCCCGAGGAGCTGCTGGCGCCGCCCCTGGAGTACCTGACCCCGCTCCCGGCCCCGCCGCCACCCCCTGCGCCCAAGCGCCTGAGCCCACCCCCTGCCTTCCGCAATCCCCGCGCCCCAACGCCGCGCCGCGACCGTCCCCTGGCGCCCGCGCCCACCCTGCCGGACTGGGTGCTCGCGCTATTGCGCACGCCCCCGCAGACGCCACGCGCCGTGCCCCCGCCACCGCTTGCCTTCCGCGGCTCTCCCCGGGCTCCCCGAGCTCCCCGGCCACCGCCGGAGTTTGCCCGGCGCACCCCGACGCCTCCCCTTGAGTATCTGGCTCCGCTGCCTAGGCGCCCCGCCACCCATTCCTTCCCTGACTGACATGTGCAACCCTATTTGGGGTGGTAGGTTTTCTGGGGGGAGGGGGACGGGCCTTCGGGGCCGCATCTGCCCCCCCGAGGTTCCCGGACAGTCTCTGACCCTGAACCCCCTCCCAGGCCGGGAAGCAGGTGGAGGAGACAGCGGTAGCGGCGGCGGTGGCCCCGAGGGGCCGCGTGGTGACCATGGCCGAGCCGGGCGCAGCCTCCCCGCCCCCTCCCGCTCGGTTCCCCAAGGCGGCAGACCTGGGCTGGGACGGCCCGACGCCGCCCTACCAGCCGCTCGTGCCTCAGACGGCGGCGCCGCACACCGGCTTCACCGAATACTTCAGCATGCATACGGCCGGGGGCCCTGCACCCCCGGTCTGAGCATCCCTCCCAGCCCCTGCCCCAGGGGCCACACACCGGGCCCCGGCTGGGCTCCGGACCCCCGCTCTGTCCCGGCCCTAGGGCTCGGCCCTCCCAGGCCCTCCCGACCTTCCCCATCCCATGGGCCCAGGTGGGGTGCGCTGCGTCCCGTCCCCTTCCCCTCTTGTGCCAAACGGTCCCGCGGGAGCCGCTCTCCCCATCCCCTCCCTTAGCCCCTGCCCCGAGCGGCGCCGGATTCTGGGCTCCCGCTGTTCCGTGATCTCCGGCCCCCTGGCCCCCTCCGAGACCTCTGACCCCGTTGGACTACGGAACACCTGTGACGACCGTCGGGATCCCGCCTGTGACTCTCCAGGAATCTGCGACCCCGAGCCACTGCTTCCGGGACGGATATTGTGAAGCTGGTCTCAGAAACCCTCTCTCGGATGTGTGACTTCAGACCCAACTGCATTTCAGGGACCTTCCTTCGGTTTCCCTGGCATATTTTTTTCCCTTCTTGCCAAAATAAAGAGGATTCGTTGAGTTTTTATCTATAATATGGCTTCTTTTACATTTTGACGGTGCTCAGCGGCAGGGTTGAGCAAGAACTGTCTCAGGCTCAGGATCTCTCATATGTGAAATGGCATTTGAAATGGGTAGTAAGGGTCTGCATAACCTAAACTTTTAAGGTGATCTAGAATCTGGGAGCCCATGTCTCAAACATCGAGCAGGGCCCTATTTGTACCACTCCTTTTTTAACCTCTTTTCTAGTCAAAGATAAAGGCGCCCTCCAGTGGCACACGCTTTTCGCTGGATACGGCCTTTACACTGCGCCTGCGAGCTTGTGTATGTGCGCGGGGGGGGGGGGGGGGTAGCTATTGCGCATGCGTCTGAGAGCCGATAGGCGGGGAAGTTTCCGGAAGTCTCTTCGCGAAGGGGTGGGGCTGGGCGATCCGCAGTCCTCCCAGGGCCCCTCGGACCTGCCACTCTGCACACTTCTCGTCTCCTCTTCGCCTGTCCTTTTTCTGCGATCGCTCGGCTCCCTCCCTCTGGCCCTCCCAGTGGGTCTTCCCTGGGCCGCTCTGGCCCGAGCTTTCCCTAGTCTCCTTGGTCTGGCCCATCCGGCTTGGGAGGGTGGGTGAGCAAAGGGAGTGAGCCTATGGGATCTGGGCCCAAGCCGTGAAGACAAGCTCCACCCCCGGCACCCTCTCTTGCCCCGCCCCCGGCTGGAGGGGTCTCCCCGGGACAGTACGGGCCTGGCCCCTGCCAGGCTGTGGAGCCCTTCGCCCCTGGGGACCCATCTTTAAGGTCTGTTTTGGCCTACAGCGGCCCGAGTTACTGCCTAACACCGTTTAAGCGGTCGGCTGCCTATGGGAGCCCGTGTCTATAAGGGACCCCTACGGTCCCTGGGGGTTGGCCACATCCCCATAAGCAGGGCTTTCCATGGCTCTGTAGGGCCCACGCCTCGACTTTCTGGGCCCAGCAACAGTGGCTGTTCTCTTCAGAAGGACTGCGTCGTCGGGGCCATGCTACACCTATAGAGGTCGCGTTTGCCTGGCCTCACGCCGGTAGGAGGCCCTCCAGCGTCTTTTTAGGGCCCCTCGTGCCCCTGAGGGTCTGTACGGACCTCTTAAGGGTCTGCGATGGCCTTGGGCCGGGCACTGGCCGCGGTACTGGCCCTGGCTTTGTTCAGGTTGGGGCTGCTGTCTCCCCGAGTCCTGGCAGGGGACTGCAAGGGGCAGCGGCAGGTGCTACGGGAGGCTCCAGGCTTCGTGACGGATGGTGCGGGCAACTACAGCGTCAATGGCAACTGCGAATGGCTTATCGAGGGTGAGTGGGGCCGCGTGGGTCACTCACTCATTCACTAGCTCGTTCATGTGTGCATGCATCTACTTAGCACTTTCCCAGAGTCCGATTCTGGTCCAGGGTTTTTGCTCTAAAATGCTGGATACCCAGGGTTGCAGCCATCCTGGGCCCTCCCATGGAAGGCCTGGAAGTATGGTGAGGGAGGTGCGTGCAGACCCACTTTCACAAGTAGTAGTTATTAAAAACTCGGGCCGGGCATGGTGGCTCAGTCCTGTAATCTTGGTACCCTGGGAGGCCGAGGCAAGAGGATCCCAAATTAGAATCCAACCAGGACTATTTAGTGACTTAGTAAAACTCTATCTCAAAATAAAAAAATAAAAAGAACTGGAACTCAGTGTGAAGACTCTGGATTTATTACCCAGTAGTGCAAAACTAGACTAAATCAATCTAAACCTCTGGCTCAGAGTCCTATCACCTAGCTTAGAATTTAGGTACTGCTGGCTAGGCATGGTGGCACATCATGCCTGTTTTTTTCTTTCCTCCACTTTTTATTAGTATGTGTGTGCCACGTACAATTATTACATTAAACTTGAGAATTTTGTGCACGTACATATGGCGTGCATGGCTGTAATCCCAGTACTTGGGAGGCTGAGTCAGGATTGCTCTGATTTTGAGGGTAGCCTGGGCTACATAGCAAGTTTAGCCTGGACTCCATAGTGAGATGCTCACTCGAAAAACAAAACAAAACAAAAAAGAAATGCAAGCACTACTTTCTATTAACCTTGTGACTGGGCAGGTGACTTTCCTTCATTCAAGTTCACACTCCCTTACCTCAAATTGGGATAACAATAGTTCTCACCTTCTAGGGTTATTAGAATTGAATAAGGTTAGCCATTTAGCATGCCTGATGTCTGACACATTGTAAGTGTTTAATAAATAGTATTAGGATTGTAATTGTTTTATTCAGAGTACTTCAACAAAACCTTTTTTCAGTCATCTGCCAGATGTTGTATTTGCCACCAAAACATAGCAGAAGACCAGGACAGCCCCAGCAGTCCCTAGTGACTTTGGGCTAAGAATTCAAGGCATGACAAACAACAGTCAATGATAACCCAGAGTAACCTGTGATGGAGGAATCCCAGAGGCCTGGGAGACCATAGTGGACATATTTGAGCGTTGGAGAAGTGCTTGGCTAGCATGGACAAGACTCTGGGTTTGGTCCCCAGCACTAGCAAGAGAGAGAGAGAGGCGATCAGAGATACTTTCTGGAGAAGTCAGAGCTGAGACCCCAGGACCAATGAGAATCAGCTAGGAGCATTCCAGAAAGAGAGATGAGCCTGTAAGAGGCCTCAACTCTACCCTATGGGCTCACAGTCAAAAGATGAGACAGACCCATTCCCAGAGACAGCATCTAACTTAACCTGGGTCTGGCTGAGACCAGGCATAGGTAGGAGGGAGCAGAAAGGTGTGCCTTGCAGGAGGAACAGCCATGCAAAGGCCTGAAAGCAGGAGAATGTGATGCTTTTGAGCAACTAGAAATGCAGAGTATTGAAACACAGAGTACCAGAGGAATAACTAGCCAGCCACATGCTGCAGGGTTGGGAGAAGCCAGAGGTGGCAGGACTTTGTGATTTGGGGTTATACCCTGAAGGGAGAAAGGAAGGGAGAAGTCTAAAAGCAGGACAGATTGGGAATAGAGTCCAGGAAGGCCTTACAGGGCAGCGGATGTGGGTGCTGACCTCAAAGGAGAGGTAGGAGGCCATGGACACGGTCATGCAGGACCTGACGTGGCAGGCAGTGAAGGTTGGTCTGTATCTTGGGGCACTGTGAAGCTACAGAAAGTTTTGAGCAAGGACAGCACATGATCTGATTTATATTTTAAAAGGTCTCTCCAGCTACTTTGTGAGGTATGGATGAAGGCATGTTTATTGGGCAGGTGGTGTGCCTGTCCCTGGCTTGGGAGCCACTCCTCCCAGGCAAAGGGAAGTATGTGGTGGTGAGTATAAGTCATGCTGTTGCCTTGAAGAGTCTTAAGACTTTTTGGCAGTGGTGGCATCAGACATGACGTTCAACTTGTAGTTTGTTCATTGTGACAGTGCTCAGTGCTGAGACAGAGAGGTGCAGGGTTTAGGTGGATGGGGAGGGAGAGGAATCCGCTGAAAATCACATAGGAGGATTCTGAGTCATGTAGGAGTTTATGGAGCTGGAAAAGGAAGCAGTCTGTAGGAGGGAGGCTCGTGTGTCGTGGATCCACGTCTGGGTTTGTCAGGTCTGGCTGCACTATGGACTGGGAGATGAGGAAGCAGTCAGATCACAGACCTTCAATAGCGTACTGAGCAGCTTGGGACAGCAGCAGAGCCACCAGAAGATTTTAAGCAGGAGTTAGATTATTGCTTTCAAGTTGGGGGAGGGGACAGAGTGAAGACTTGATGTGTGGGTTTTGTTTGTTTTGAGATAGGGTCTTGCTCTGTAGTCCTGGCTGGTCCTGAACTCACTAGGTAGCCCATACTAGTCTCAAACTCAGGGCATTCCTCCTGCCTCAGCCTCCTGAGTGCTGTGACTGCAGGCATATTCTACCACGGTTTGGTATGTAGGTTTTACAGGAGGGAATGAATTCTAAAGGGGACTGGGAAAATGAACAGTGTGGGGAAATGTTTATGGAGTTTCACCAATGAGATTTGGGGACTGACTGGCTTAATGTTGAGGTACAGGATATATCTGGGAAACCTTCAGACCTCCCTTGGTCTCATACCTTTTCCAATGCCTGCCTCCTATAAGAACCAACATCTTTCTAGGTCTGCTAAAAAAATAGGCAACCAGCCATCCAGCCAGGTGACACAGATCTCTAGTCTCACAGGTCTCTAGGCCTCTGCGAGGTGGATGCAGAGGGATCACATGATTGAGCCTGACTTAGGAATGTTGACTTAGGAAATGTATCAAAATCAGGAAATAAAAATGGGTTGGGGATGTAGCTCAAGGCAAGGCCCTGGGTTGAATCCCTGGTACCACACACAAACACACACACACACCGCACACACACACGCACACACGCACACACACACACACAGGGGGGTGGGAGGGCTGGATGAGTAGTACAGTGGTTTAAGCATTTGCCTATTAAGCACAAGGCCCAGGGTTCAATTCCTCAGCACTGCATAAACTGGGTGTGGTGGTGCATGCCTGTAATCCCAGCACTTTGGAGGCTGAGGCAGGAGGATTTCTATGAGTTCAAGGCCAGCCTGGACTACACAGTGAATTTAGGAGGAGTGTGAACTATAGAACAAGACTGTGTCTCAAAAAAAAAAAAAAAAGAAGAAGAGGAAGGAGGAGGAGGAGGCAAACAACCCCCTGAATTTTTTTTTTTTGAGACAGGGTCTTGCTCTGTAGCACAGGATGGTCCTGAACTCACTATGGAGCCCAGGCTGCCCTTGGACTCACCACAATCCTCCTGTCTCAGCCTCCCAAATGCGTGCACCCCCACACCCAGTTTATGTGGTGCTGGGGAATCAAACTCAGGTGTTTAGCACTTAGCGCTTGCTAGGCAAGTGCTTTAGATACTAAGTCATTCCTCCAGACCCTGAATTTTTATTTTTTATTTTTCAGTACTGGGCATTCCACCCTAGGTCTTCATACTGAGCTCCAGTTCTTTTTATTTGGAGCCTGGACCTCTCTTAGTCACTAAGTTGCCCAGGCTGAGCTTGAATTTGCCATTCTCCTGCCCTAGCCTTCCAGAGTGCTGGTATTAACAGCTCGAGCCCACACATCCAGCCCCACGTAGTTTTTTGTTTTGTTTTTCCTAAGTGCTGTAGGTGCTACATCCCAGCCCATTTTTAATTTTGATTTTAAGCCAGATTCTCACTGAGTTGTTCACTTAGGGCTTAGATTTGCAATTCTCCTGCTTCAGCCTCCTAGAGGGCTGGGATTATAGGCCTGTGCTTCCAGGCCTGTCCCAGCTCCCTGTACTTTTTTTATACTTTGGGATCAGATTTCTGTCTGAATAACTTGGGGGGTGGTAGAAACAAGAGCCCTTGGATTTCAGGAGGAATTTAGGAAAGGCAATTAGTGAGCTGGTCTCCAGCAGGCACTAGACAAAGATGTCCTTGTCCTGAGTCCAGGAACAGAACTGTGTAGTTGGGTTGAGGCTGGTGAGATTCTGGGAGATTTGCTTGCCTCAAGCTGAATGGTTTGTCTGCAGCCCCCAAACTACATCTGGGCCTCTGTATGTGTTGATCTCAAGCCGAAGGGAGCATTGCCAGCTTCGTGGTCTTTTTTTGTATGCGTTTCTTCGTTCTGCCATCCAGCATTTGCTAAGCTCTTGCTCAGCACCAGGCCTAACTGATGCTGGGGACAGAATGAGGCCCAGATCTAGCAATTGCCCTGTGGCCTCCTTGGCTGCAGGAGAGGTAGACCTGGACTCAGGTGACCCTGAGGAGTAAAGGTTAGGGTGGTAGGTGAAAACCCCAAAGAGAGGCTTCTAACTCAGCTGGAGGCCATCAGGGAAGGCTTCCTGGGGAAGAAGGAGACGTTTCTTGGTGGGACGGGAAGATGTGCTCCGGACACAGAAGACTCGGTTCCCCATAGAGCTGCAGGCAGTGGGGTGATGTGAGACAAAATCAGGGTCCAAATATCAGATTTAGGAGCTAGATTTTCTCCTAGAATGGAGGGAAGCCATGTAGGACTTTTGAGCAAGGGAGAGATGGGGCCAGATGTTGACTTGGGAACATCCCTCAGGGACTCATGTTAGAACTGGAGGCCATTCCAGGAAGGAGGTCAGATCAGTGGTCCTGATGCGAGAGGACCAGGAGAAGGGACAAGCAGGACACATTACAGAGTACCCCGGCTCTAGGCTAGCAGGTTAAAGTCATTATCTCCATGAATAGTCACACCAGCCTTGATGGATGGGGAAAAGTATCCCTCTTTTACAGGTAAGGAAACTGAGGCTCAGATAACCCATAGATCTTTCTGCAATCACATAGAAAGCAGTAGATTAGCATTTCCAGGACCTAGATGAGTGCACCAAGGGTCAAGGGGAAGGTATGGCCTGGGGTCTTCCAGATCAGGGATGGAGCTGGAACCCAGGCTCCTAGTTTCCTTAGCCCACAGGACTCCCGTGAGCTCCCTGCAGTGGGTCCTGTGGTGTGGGATGTAGAATGAGAGAACCGTCTGGAACCAGGACTTAACAGACAGCAAGAATAGCAACAGCATCGAGCTCTTACTAGGATGTGCTAGGCCCTGCTGTAAGCACTTTATGGGCATTGTCACCTCTCACGTGGTCAGTCAGTTGGGGCTGCCGTCATTTGAGTGCTCCCCTGGGCCAGATGTCCAAGGAGGTACCTCTCGGGGCTGGCTCTTGGTGCTGGCTGTCAGCTGGAGCACTTGCAGTGGCCTATGTGGGTTTAACTTTTCATAGCCTAACAGCTGTGTCCTCATCAGAAACAGTCTGAAAGCAGGTGGAAAGCAGCAGGCTTTTCGTTTCCTAGCCTCAGAGGTCTCAGAAAGTCACTTCTGCTACTTGGTTACTGGTCACAAAGGCTCTTCCCAGAAGAGGTAGGGATTAGATTTTTTAATGCATTTTTTTTCTTTCACATAAACTGGGCATGGTGGTGCATGCCTATAATCCCAGCACTTCAGAGGCTAAGGCAGGAGGATTGCTATGAGTTCAAGGCCAGCCTGGGCTTCATAGTGAATTTAGGAGCAGCATGGACTATAGATTGACCCCCCCACCCCACCAAAAAAAAATGTGGGGGGAAGGCACATACTGGATTCACACCAGGACAGGGTCTTGCTCTGTAGCCCAGACTGGTCCTGAACTCACTATGGAGCCTAGGCTGGCCTTGGACTCATTGCAGTAATCCTGCCTCAGCCTCCCAAGTGCTGGGATTACAGGCGTGCACTAACATGCTCAGTTTATGTGATTCTGGGAAGTTGAACTCGGGTACTTAGAGCTTGATTTAATGCTTTCTAGGCAAACACTTTAACCACTGAGCCATTCCTCTAGTCCCAATTGCATTTTTAAGTGACTTAAAGGGTTTTAGTGTATTTTTTATTTATTTCTTTATTTTTGCAATGTTGGGAATAGAATGCAGGGATTTGTGCATGCTAGGCAACCTCTCTACCATACAGCTACACACCCAGGCCTGGCCTAAAAAGTTTGAATTTACTGTAATACCGTTATATTCCTACTTTACAGATAAGGAGACAGAGCCTGAGAGGGTAGGTGACTTGCCCTAGGTCACACAGCTAGTAACTCTTCAGTGACAGAGCCAAGATCCTACACAACCTAGCTTCAAAATCTGTGTCTACAGCCACTACAGAAATCAAAGATGAGACTTTGGGCTCCTACCAAAGGGCAGAGGGCAACTGTGACAGTTCAGGATGACGCCTTTGCTGACAGGAAACTGGGCTGTTCCCTGGGATCTGTGTTCAGCCTGGCACAGGGAAATCTAATGTCTCTGGTTCACCTGGGGCCTGATCCTTGCGCGGCACATCTGAAGCTCATACATAGACTGGTAAATGAGGATCAGGAGTCCTGTATACAGCTCCATGCTCACTGGGATGGGGTTTTTCTCTCTGTTGCTTGGGTACCTCTTCTGATCGGTGAGACAGTGTTCACCCGGTCACAGGGCTGACATTGTGATTTCTTCTCTGGATTCTGCCCCTCTGGTTTCCACATCTCTGACCTCCTCACACCGTGGAGCCTGGAGTCCATCCAGGGAATCCCAGGCCTGACTCACCTGTGGGCCCCCACATCTTTTGGAATGGGGAGTAATGTGGGTGAGTGGGATGCATGGAAGACTGGGGGAAAGGCCTGTGTTCAAGACCAGCCCTGTGTGCTCTATTCCCAGCCCCCAGTCCCCAGCACCGCATCCTGCTAGACTTCCTTTTCCTGGACACGGAATGCACATATGACTACCTGTTTGTGTATGACGGGGACTCCCCCCGAGGCCCACTACTTGCCAGTCTGAGTGGGAGCACCCGGCCTCCGTCCATTGAGGCTTCCTCGGGCAAGGTTAGCAGGGACATGGGTTGTGGGCCTGTGGATGGAGGATCTAGTGGGATGTGGAGGAGGTAGGGATGACACACAGAGGGAATTGAGAGACTGAGTGTGACAGAGAGAAAGCCAGGGTACCTCAGAGAGGACACAAGAAGGGACAAAAGAGAGGCGGCTTCTGGGTCACCCAGAGGCAGGCCCCCCTCCTGGTCCAGCCCCTAGAGCTCGCCCGCTATGCCCAAAAACCTTATGCCTGTAGATGCTGCTGCACCTCTTCAGCGATGCCAACTACAACCTGTTGGGCTTCAATGCCTCCTTCCGCTTCTCTCTGTGCCCCGGGGCCTGCCGGGACCATGGGCAGTGCCGTTCCACGGGAGTGTGCGCCTGTGAGCCGGGCTGGGGGGGCCCTGACTGCAGCCTGCAGGAGTGCTCTGCCTACTGCGGCAGCCACGGCACCTGTGCCTCGGTAAGTTTCCCCTGCTGTGTCCCTCTGGGGCCTAGATCTGTGGCCACTTGCAGTACTCCAGGTTCTGAGACTTCCTTATTCCTGCCTGAAACTGGCTCCCTCCAAGACATCCCGTCCTTCCCACCCCACCTCCAGCTGAAACTCCATCCCCCTCCACCTCTACCTGCTGGCCTCCCTTCCCACTTGGCTCTCTTCCATGTCCCACCTCTCCTGGGAGCACTGCCCTTTTCCTTGTTCCAGGCTGGCTCCTCTCTGTAGGCCTTGGGCTCCCTGCCCTGACTTCTGTTTTCTCACCACTGACTTTGTACCTGAGTGTACGGCCTCCAGGCTGGGACCTGGATTTCCCTGGAATCCTCCCTGCCTTGACCTCCCACATTCAGACTTTCTGCCCATGCTGATTGTTGACCGCAGGGTATCTCTTCCAACTGGCCTTTTGTGTCTGTCTTTGTTTTGTTTTCCTGTTTGTGGTTCTAGGGATCAAGCCCTTTGCATTGAGTTACATCCCTAGTGTACTTTTTTTAGTTTTTGATTTTTAAGATAGGATCTCACCAAATTGCAGAGTTGGCCAGCCTGGGCTTGAATTTGGGATGGCCCTGCCTTAGCCTTCCTGAGTGCTGGGATTACAGGCCTGCTTTGCCTGGGCTTTTTCTGTAGGTCTTTCTATTTTCCTGTTGGTCTGTCTTCTTTGCTGTGAATTGCTGTCTGCTCTGGTTTTGCCTCTATATCCCATTTTTCTCTCTCTGTCTGTTTGCCCATCTCTTTCTTCTGGCCTCTTTCTTCTTTTGCTTTTCTCCTTTTTTTTTTTCCCTTCCTGTCTGTCTCTCTTATCCCATTCAGCCTGGTCAGTCTCACTCTGGCTCTGCTTTTCTCTCTGTAAAACCCCCCTTCTCCGTCTCTTTTCTCTTTCTCTGACTTTGTGTCTCCTTGCCTCCAGCCCCTGGGACCATGCCGCTGTGAGCCTGGCTTCCTGGGGCGTGCCTGTGACCTACACCTGTGGGAGAACCAGGGGGCCGGCTGGTGGCACAACGTGAGTGCTGGAGACCCTGCCTTTTCTGCTCGTGTAGGGGCGGCTGGTGCCTTCCTTTCCCCACCAGGACTGCTGGCTGTTTTTGGAGGTGAGCAGGTGGGGTGAATATGTGTGGTCTGTAGACCTGGCATCCTGTGGCCAGTGCTTGAGACCATCTGCTGCTCCACAGGCCAGGACCTCAACAAGGCCCTGGGTGACCTTGTCCTGTACAACTTCTCTGCCAACTCCTGGGAGCGCTGGGACTTGAGTCCTGCTCCGGTATGGACCCTTCTTCCTTTGCCCTGGCTGGAGGACCCGTCCCCTTGTCAGACCTATCAGAGTCCCCCCCCCCACCTGTGACTCCCCCCACGCCACACTGTCACTCCACTGGCCCTGTAGCTTGGCACGGGAGTATGCTTCTCTCTGTTTCTGCCTTTGTTTGCTCAGCTTTTCTTTTTCTTTTATTTATTTTTTTAGCTTTTCTTTTTCAGACTCTTCCTTTTTTCTGTAATATGTTTTGTGTGTCTCATGTGTCTCTTTTCAATCTGCTTTTGCCCGTCTGATTCTTAGTCTTTTGCTCTGTCATGATCTCTGCCTTTCTGTCTCTCTCGGTCTGTTTTTTTCTCTCTGCTGTTCTATTTTTGTCTCCCTGCTCCGCCCTCTTCATTGTGTTTCTTTCTCAACTTCTGTGTTTTACTCGTGTGTCTCTGCCTTTCTGTGTCTGGCTCTCCTCTCCCTGCACACCTCTGTCTTCATCTCACCATCCATCCGTCTTTCGCTGGCTGTGCATCTCTCTGTGTGACCACCTGTGGTTGTCTGTGTCTTCATCTCCTATCTCTTCGTCACAGGCTGCCCGTCACTCACACGTAGCTGTGGCCTGGAGTGGATCCCTGGTGCTGATGGGTGGAGAGCTGGCTGATGGCTTGCTTACCAACGATGTATGGGCCTTCAGTCCTCTGGGTGGGGGCCGCTGGGAGCTCCTGGCACCCTCTTCCTCCAGCTCCCCGGGGCCCCCAGGCCTGGCAGGTCACGCAGCTGCCCTGGTTGATGACATCTGGCTCTATGTGTCCGGTGGCCGTACCCAGCACGATCTTTTTTCCTCTGGCCTCTTTCGCTTCCGCCTGGGCAGCACCAGCAGGGGCTATTGGGAGAAGGTGATCCCGGCGGGTGGGAGGCCCCCTGCTGCCACTGGCCATTCCATGGTATTCCACGCCCCTTCCCGTGCCCTGCTGGTCCATGGTGGACACCGGCCCTCCACTGCCCGGTAAGTGACCTGCCCACTACCCCTGTCCCTCGGGTCCAGCCAGCCAGTGTCCTTAGAGCTTTAATCTTTAGAGGTCTTTGCCCACTCACAGACCCCTGTGATCATTCACTTATTCCTTCTTTCCTTCTCTCATTTATTCACTCCCCCTACACATCTTTCTGATCCTTTATTCAGTCTCTTGATCACTTGCTTTCCCGCATACTTTGCCCAGTTGTCCATTTATTAAACCCATATATCTAGTGTCCAGCTCCTGCCAGATCATGCAGATAACCTGGAGATAATTCAGACTGGAGGTTGTCCATGGGCAGGCACATCTAGTTCGGAGGGGGTATAGGCTTGGTCATGGCCCCTAGGATCCCAAAGGAGAGAGAGAGAAAAACCCTCCTGCTCTGAGCCTCCATCGTGTCTCTCCTGTAGGTTCTCTGTGCGAGTGAACTCCACTGAGCTCTTCCATGTGGACCGACGTGTGTGGACAACCTTGAAGGGTCGTGATGGGCTTCAGGGCCCGAGGGAGCGAGCCTTCCACACCGCCAGTGTCCTGGGCAACTACATGGTGGTCTATGGTGAGGAGGCGCTCAGTCCTGCCTGCCTGTTCTGCCAGGGCCTTAGCTGACCCTGAGCTGAGACTCCCCGTGTGGGTGTCCTCACCTCCCCCGGGCTGGCCAGCTGGGCCCCTTTTCTCCTTTCCCAGGAGGCAATGTGCACACACATTACCAGGAGGAAAAGTGTTATGAAGATGGCATCTTCTTCTACCACCTTGGCTGCCATCAGTGGGTGTCAGGGGCTGAGCTTGCTCCCCCAGGAACGCCTGAAGGTGAGTGGCTATTCTCTTTCCCAGGGGGCTCCTGAAATTACCGGTCTCCTTCCACAGTGAATCTGAGCTTAAGCCACCTTGGTTCCTTCTGGGTGTTAGAGCCAGCCTTAGGAGGCGAGCTGGGCCGTGACCAAGATAGGCCTATGGTGTCGTCATGGAGGCAGAAGGCAGTTACACAATGTCAGACCAAGGTTCCAGAGTAGGCTGTGCGATTCACAGCTGCCCCAGGGACCTGCCTAAGAGGCATTGACTTCAGGGTCACAGTGGATTAGTGGTAGAACCATTAGAATTGGCTCCAAATAGCCATCTGCACAAAAACTGTCTCTTAAATTCTCTGTGCCTCACTCTCCTCATCTGTGAAATGGAGATTATAACATGCCAGTGGGGGGACTGGAGGAACAGCTCAGTGGTTAAAGCGCTTGCCTAGCAAGCTCAAGGCCCTGAGTTTGATTCCCCAGCACCACAAAAGCTGGACGTGGTGGTACACATCTGTAATCCCAGTACTCTGAAGACTGAAGCAAGAGGATTGCCCCGAGTTCAAGGGCAGCATAGTGAGTTCAGGATCAGCCTGAACTATGGAGGGAGACCCTGTCTCAAAAAACAAAACAAATAAACAAAACTCCCAAAAAAATCATTTGCCATGAGCTGTTCTGAGAATAAATTGAGATGGGTAGCATGGCTGGCCTGGCAAGGCTTAATGCGTTATCTTTTTGTTTTTAATTTAAAATAATTTTTTTACTTCTTTATTGTTTTTTTGTACTAAAAATTGAACCCTGGTTCCTCACACCAAGCTATACATACCTAGCCCTTTAAGAAATTTTTTTTGGGGGTAGGCTCTCTCTGATTCTTTGAGTTGCCTAGGCCAGACTCCAGTTTGAGCTCCTAACTCAGCCTCCCAGAGCACTGGCAGGTTTCTGTAAGTCTCTTCCTTGTCTGAAGCTTGGGATTCCCTGGGCAGGTCTTGTGTACTTGTAGAGTATAGGGATCAGGAGAAGGGTGGTGGATTCCCATCCTTTGACCACTTTTTTTTCCCAGTCAGGACTTATGGTTGTAAGTGGCAGAAACACAATCCAACTGTTTAAGCAAAAAGGAGAATTTCTTGGTTCACTTGTGTGAAAACTTCAGACTGGGCTGGATCCTAGTGCTCACATGAGCCATTTCTCCCTTCAGTTCTCATCTGGGTTCACTTTACTCTTTTTTTTTTTTTTTTTTTTTTTTTTTGAGACAGGGTCTTTGTAGTCCAAGCTTATCCTGAATTCACTATGTAGCCTAGGCTGGCCAGTAATTTATGGCAGTCCTCCTGCTTCAGCCTTCCAAGTGCTGGGCTTATAGTTGTGCAACCGTGCCCAGGTTATGTGATGCTGGGGGATTGAATTCAGTGCGTTGGTGCCTGCAAGGCAAGTGTGTTAACAGCTGACCTATTCCTCCAGTCCCCCCTCCTCTTTTTTATTTTTTATTTTTGACACAGAGTTTTGCTCTGTAGTCCAGGCTCGTTCTAAACTCACTGTGTAGCTCAGGCTGCCTTAAATACATGACAGTCTTCCTGCCTCAGCCTCCTGAGTGCTGGGATTATAGGCCTGTGCCATAGCCTTGTGTCTGCTAAGCAAGTTCTTTAACTGCTGAGCCATTTCCCCAGCACCCCTCTTGAGCTACTTTGCTTTGTAGACAGCCATCAGCCCCTCCTGGCTCTAATCCTACTTCCTTAAAACTTCCTGAGGGAGGAGAGTAATCCTTCCCCTACCTCCACCCCTAGAATTGTGGGAATTAGGTCCTGAGCCCATCATTGAACTAGTCAATGAGACTGATGGCCTAGGCTAAGGCCTCATGTGCTAGGGGAAGTGAGAGGTCCACTCAGGTCTCTTGGTGTGGGAAATAAGAGATTGTCACCAGAGGGGAGGCTGATGCTGGGTAGATGAAACCAGGTGAGACCCAGGAAGCTCTTCAGGGGCTGGTGGGATGTCAGTTACCTTTATAGAGAACAAACTAAGACTCAGAGAAGTTGAGTCACCTGCTCAGCTAGTGACTGGCCTATGTAGGATTGGAACCCAAAGAATGATAGATTTAGGATTTGGAATAGGATTTTAATAGATTTAGAATTTGATCCCAAGTTTTTCTGACCCCAAAGATAATGCTGTGTCTAAAAGATAATTTGGGCAGGGGCATTGGGCCTATAGAAGGTGAGGGAGTTATAGCCAGTGCTGTCTGGGAGGATTTCATTGGATAGGTAGGGTTGTAACAGCAACTGGAAGGCTGAGCAGAGGTTCTGGAGAATTAGGACAGCCCCCTGGCAGAGTCATAAATGCCAAGTTGGGGGATCTGGGAGGCCTAACTTTTTTTTTCGGGGGGGGTGGTGTGGTGGTGGTAATGTCTGTGTTCTCCTAGGACGAGCAGCGCCTCCGAGTGGCCGGTATTCACATGTTGCGGCTGTGCTTGGTGGCAGTGTCCTTTTGGTGGCTGGGGGGTATGGTGGCCGGCCTCGTGGGGACTTGATGGCCTACAAGGTGCCCCCCTTCGTATTCCAGGCACCTGCCCTCGATGTGAGTACTGGGGCAATAGGGAGAGGGTGGCTGGGGAGAGAGTAGTATGCTTCCTGTCGTTGAGGGAGAAAGTGAGGAAGGGGCTCCTGGGAAGAGTATAAGTTCCTTGGGCCAAGAGAGGAGGGAGGGAAGTCCCTGTGGTTGGAGGGGGAGATAGGCGGTCCATGGGGCTGGGGGATGAAGGGTGGGATTCTTGGCTGCTGAGCAGTCAGAGTTCCCTGGGAACATCTCAGTAGGTGAGGAGCTAGGAGGCAGGCCCAGGTCTGAGTAGCCTTCCCTGGTTCCCCATCTTCCTACAGTACCACTTGGACTATTGCTCCATGTACACAGATCACAGTGTCTGCTCTCGAGACCCTGAGTGCAGTTGGTGTCAGGGGGCCTGCCAAGCTGCACCCCCTCCCGGGACCCCATCGGGTGCTGTGAGTGACTGCTGTGGACCTTATGGGGAGGGCACAGAGACCTGCCCTCAATCTCTGCTTAAACCAAGTGGTCAAGGGCTTTCCCCCACTGAGAGACTTATTTTACCCCCAAGATCTGCTTCCTTGTCCCCTGACTGCTGGTCCCTCAACTTTTCCTCTCCCTACCCCTGCACCCCAATCCTTTTGAGCTTGTGTGCTTTCCTGGATCCCCTAACTCCTGTCCATGATCTCCCACGTAAAATTTCTGTTTTCTTCCCATTCCCCGATTTTCTGGCCCCTCTGTCTCAGGACTCCTGTATCTTCAGCCTTTCTCAGATTTCTTGAGTCCTTGTGGACGGTGAACCCTGTGCCCTTTCTTCCTTATAGTGTCCAGCTGCCAGCTGCCTGGGCCTGGGACGCCTCCTGGGAGACTGCCAGGCATGCCTGGCCTTCAGCAGCCCCGCAGCCCCTCCCCGGGGGCCTGGTGCCCTGGGCTGGTGTGTACACAACGAGAGCTGCCTCCCTCGGCCTGGTGAGTGCCCAGCGGCATTGGGGGTGGGGCAGCAGAGCGTCCTGCACTAGCCCGCGACCCACATACCCTTGTCCTCTCAGAACAGGCCCACTGCCGAGGGGAGCAGATCTCGGGCACTGTGGGCTGGTGGGGGCCAGCACCTGTCTTTGTTACATCCCTGGAGGCCTGTGTCACTCAAAGCTTCCTGCCTGGCCTGCACCTGCTCACCTTCCAGCAGCCACCTAACACTTCTCAGCCTGACAAGGTGGGCATCCAGTGGGCCTGGGTGTGGTGTTGATGATCATGTGCCTAGATTTGGTTTTTCAGATGAGTTTTGTTTGTTTATGGTGCTGGGTATTAAACCAGGGCCTGGGCACATGCTAAATATACTCTTTATCACTGAGCTAAATCTCCACCCCTGAGTGGAAACTTACCACACTTGCATTTACCCTAAAAACCTTTGTGTTCTGATTTGCCTTATTTTTTAAAAAAAATGGAGCCATGCATAGTGGTGCAAGCCTGCAATCCTAGCATTCTGGGAGGCTGAGGCAAGAAGATCCCTAGTCTGGTCCCAGCCTAGGTAACGTATTAATTTGGCAAGACCCTCTCTCAAGATAAAATAAAATGTGCTGGGGATGTAGCTCAGTGTAGAGGACCTGGGTTCAATCCCCAGTATCACAAAAAATATAATTAAATTAAAAATTAAATAATACATAGGGGCTGAAGGAATAGCTGAGCAGTTAAACCATCTGCCTACCAAGCTCAGAGTCCTGAGTTCAGTTCCCCAGCATCACATAAACTAGGCATGGTGGCACATGCCTGGAATCTCAGAAATCAAGAGGCTGAGGCAGGAGGATTGCCCTGTGTCTGAGGCCAGCCTAGATTACATTGTAAATTTGAGACCAGGCTAGACTACAGAAGAGCAAGACCTTATCTCAAAAAAATTTAAAGAATATATATTGTGTATATGTATTTATACATCTTTAATATATTATTAATAGCATATACAAATACTCATAAAATACATAAAGTATGTTATGTATAGAAGACTTTAAAATATTATTTATAAAAATATATATTTTATATATGTGTATTTTGTGCTTGGGGATTGATCCTAGGGCATCCTGCGTAGTCAGCAAAGGCTCTACCTCTGGCCTCAGGATCTTTTTTTTTTTTTTTTTTTTGGAGATAGGGTCTTGCTCTGTAGTCCATGCTGGTCCTGAACTTACTGTGTAGCCCAGGGGCTGGCCTTGGACTCTTGACAGTCCTCCTGTCTCAGTCTCCTGAGTGCTGGGATTACAGGTATGTGCCACCATGCCCAGCTTTACATGGTGCTGGGGAATCAACTCAGGACCTTGTGCTTGCAAGTCAAGTGCTTTAACCACTGTGCCATTCCTCCAGCCCCAAGAAAGTTTTTATTGTGGTAAAATATACACTAAATAGCATGTAATATGTTCACAGTGCTGTGCAACCCTCAGCACTGTGTAGTTACAGGACTGTTCTATCATTACAGTCTGGTCACTGTAGCAACTTGGAGAGAACCTGTGTCAAAATCTGAATGGGCTGGAGATACAGCACAGTGTGACTGCCCGGATGTAATCCCCAATGCCAAAGCAAAACAAAACACAACACAGACTTATTGAGGAGCCACCCACCTGTTCCACAGTGGCTCCTTATTGATTTTTCAAATAAGTAATGATGTACATATTCAAAAACCATAATGGTTTAAAAAGTGGTCAGATGAAAAGTTTCTCTCACCTGTCCCACTCCTGGCCCTGCAGTGCTCCAACTCGAGACCACTGGAATTCCCCAGAAGAATATATATTTGTAGAGGCTGGAGGAGTAGCAGTTAGAGCACTTGACTAGCAAGTGTGAGGCCCTGAGTTTGATTTCCCAGTACCATATATATGCTGGGTATGGTGGCACATGCCTGTAATCCCAGCATTTGGAAAGCTGAGACGGGGATTGCCATGAGTTCAAGCCAGCCTAAGTTCCAGTGAGTTCAGAACCAGCCTGGAATACAGACTGAGACCCTGTCTCCAAAAAAAAGAAATAATAATAATGATAATAATATATTATCTGTTCTATATTATCACTTCCTGGTAAACTTTCTCATAATAGAACTTAGTAAATACCGTTGTCTTTTTTTAAAAAAATTATTTATTTATTTTTGAGAAATGGTCTTGTGTTACTCAGGCTTATCTTTAACTCCTGGGTTCACATGATCCTCCTGCCTAAGACTGCTCAGTCGCTAGGACTATAGGTGTGTGCCACGGTGCCTGGCTTTTAAATGCCATAGTGAGGCTGTAGTTTATTGAAGTAATCTACTGAACACTACTTGAGATGTTCCACTTTTTTTCTGTCACAAAATCACAGTAGGAGCCAGGCCTGGTATGGTGGCGTTCTGGGAGCCTGAGGAAGAAAGATTGGAAGTTCAGACCCAGGCTGGGCAACTTCGGACCTTAACGAGACCCTGTCTCAAAATTGAACATGAAAGGGACTGGGAGGTAGCTCAGTGTGAAGGCCCTGGGTTCAGTCTCCTCTGCCATGAAAAGAAAACAAGCCCACAAAATTACACAATAGCAAAGTAAATTATATACTGTGTCTGTCACTGGGAACATTAGGCCTGGACTTCAGGGGCTTAGGTGGAAGGGTAGAGAGTTGAGTGACAGCCCCATTTGGGGCCCCCTTCTAGGTGACAGGACCTTTTACCCTTTTTCTGGTTTCTGAATAAAGACCTTTTCTGTACATTGTGGGGAAAAAAGGTAGAAAGTTGAGGAAGCAGACACTGAAAGACCGGCCCACTCTTGGTGGTTTTTGTTTTTGTTTTTGTTTTGAGTCAGGGTCTTGCTGTGTAGTTCAGACTGGTCCTGAACTCATTGTGTAGCCCAGGCTGGCTTTGAACTCACAACCATCCTCCTGTCTCAGCCTGGGATTACAGGTGTCCGCCACCATGCCTGACTTATATGGTACTGGGAAATGGACTTGGGTACTTAGTGCTTGTTAGGCAAGTGCTTTAACTGCTGAGCCATTCCTACAGCCCCAGTCTTAAAGTTTTAATATAGCCAGGAGAGGAGCAGGGCTGGAGCTCAGGGTGGACCCAGGGACCTATCATCTGTTGTCTAGATTTGAGTCCTGACTCCTTCTAGAGCGATGGTGGGTAACCTGCCTTACTTCTGTCTTGTACCTCAGTTTCTCACTTGGTAAAATGTAGAAAGGTGGTTGGGGTGACCTGTCTTCTCTGGCTTTGATAAGGCCCGGGAGGTACAGGAACTTGTGGACCATCAGAGAAGACTTACTGCTATGCTTCATTCCTGGTGTGGGCACAGGTCTCAATTGTCCGCAGTACCACCATCACCCTGACACCCAGCCCAGAGACAGATGTGTCCCTGGTCTACCGTGGCTTTATCCACCCCCTGCTGCCAGGAGGGCCAGGAGGGCCTGGAGTGGAGGATGTGGCCGTGTGGGCCCGGGCCCAGCGCCTGCGTGTCCTGGCCCGGATGGCTCGTGGTCCTGACACAGAGAACATGGTGAGAGGGCCTGGAACGTTGCGGAGTGTGTTTGGTGAATACAGGGCTGGCCAGGGATGTGGTACAGGGGACCTGAGGTGAGGGGGAAGGTTCAGGGGAAGACAGGAGAATACCAGGGGAGGAGGAGGCTGCAGACTTTTCAACTGTGAACAAGATACAGGGAGTTTTAAAGAAAATGGGACAGGTTGAGTTACAGTCATACTCCTCTGAGGAACAGGTGGGTTACTGGGGGGATTTGGTCATGTCTTGAGGTTCTCTGAGTTACAGAAATGGGATGCTGAGGGGCTTAGGCTCTGAGGAAAGAGGCCCGATGTGTTGCTCATTCTGACTGCAGGAAGAGGTCGGGCGCTGGGTGGCTCAGCAGGAGAAGGAGACACGGCGGCTGCAGCGTCCTGGGTCTACTCACCTCTTCCCACTGCCAGGGCGAGACAATAAGTATGCCGTGGAGATCCAGGGCCAGCTCAATGGCTCGGCAGGCCCTGGGCACAGTGAGCTCACTTTGCTCTGGGACCGGACTGGCGTGCCGGGCGGCAGCGTGAGTGACCAGCCTGGCTTCGGACCCTATTTTCAAGTCCTTGCTCTAGATCCTCTGGGTTTTCTGAGCTCTGTGCTACAAACTCTGACCTCCCTAGATCCTGACCTGTGGACGCTGGACCTTACCTTAAACCCCGAAGACCCCAACCTCTGACCCCAAACCCTGACCAAGTCCCATTTGTTTATTTGTTTGTTTAATCTATTCATTTTTGCAGTGCTAGGGATGAGACTTAGGGTCTCCTACATGCTGGGCAAGCTCCCACTGAGCTCCATCCTCAGCCATGATCCTGTGTTCTGACCCTTCCCACTGTTCTGGATTCCTCCTACCCTACCCTGACCCCTGCCCTCCATACTTTGACCTCTAGTCTCCAGATCCCCTCTAACTCTGACTTCCTTTGTTGTGCTGGTTTTCTAAGTCCTGGATTTGTTATGTGCTGAGTCCTCAGCCTGACATCTAAACCCTTAATTTGGGTCGTTAGCTCTTAATTCTTGTCCTCTGACCCAAAGCCTGACTCCTGGTCCTCCTGTGCCCTGTCCCCAGGAGATCTCCTTCTTCTTCCTGGAGCCCTACCGCTCCTCGGCCTGCACCTCCTATTCCTCCTGCTTGGGCTGCCTTGCAGACCAGGGCTGTGGCTGGTGCCTGAGTAGTGCCACCTGCCACTTGCGCCAGGGTGGGGCGCACTGTGAGGATAATGGAGCCGGCGAGTCGCTGCTAGTGCTGGTGCCCGCCCTCTGCCCACTCTGCGAGGAGCATCGGGACTGCCATGCCTGTACTCAGGTGCCTGCTGGGCCATGGTCTGGGGGTAGGGCATCTCAACATAAAGGCAGCCAGAGCAGGCAACAGGAGAGGTCCCCTAGAACAGGCAGGGCAGCTCAGGCCCCTGGCAGGTGTGGAGGGAAACAGCTGGGGCTCTTGTCTTTGGTCCACAGGGAAGAACTAGGTAGGGAGAGGACGAAATGGGGCTGGAAAGATGAGTCCAGGGGAGTCAGGATGTACCTGCTTGTGGGTGCCAGAAGATACAGTTTAACCCCCACTAGAAGGGGCTTTACCCACTCAGGTATTGGGGCAGTTTTCAGGCCTGCTGGCTCCAGCTGTCCCCTTCTGTTCCCTGGGAGGGTTCCTTCCTGTGACAGGAGCCACAGTGCCCTAGGTTTTCATTCCCCATCTCAGTCCTAAGAGGAAAGAGGCTTTTTCTTTCTTTCCCCATCACCCCATTTTACCTGCAGTCAGGCCCAAGTCCCACAGTCACATTTCATCATCTCTAGTTGGGTGTTGTGAAGTCTCCTGGTCATCACCGCGGTTCAGAGCAAGTGTCGCCCTCTGGCCTCTGGATCCTAGGGGTTGAATCTGCTCCCTCAGAGGGTGTTACAGTCCAAAGAAGGATGGGTGCCTAGTAGATAGAACACAGATGTTTGTCCTGAAGGGGAAGATGCTGAGGCTGGCCGCCTGGGGGAGGAGTGTTTGGAAGGGTGGATTCTGGGGGCACAGTTGAGCAGGTGATAGGCTGGGCAGTGGGCTCCCAAGGGCTAAGCTGGGCTTCTTGTCTGTCCTGTCCCCAGGACCCCTTCTGTGAATGGCATCAGAGCACCAGCCGCAAAGGGGATGCAGCATGTAGCCGGCGTGGCCGGGGGCGGGGCGCCCTGAAGAGCCCAGAGGAGTGTCCCCCGCTCTGCAGCCAGTGAGCCCTTCTAGATCCAGGGAGCAGGTGGGTGGGCGGGCTGGCAGGTATAAGGCTGGGGCCTAGAATGACATGGCTCTGCTCCCACCTCAGGCGACTCACTTGTGAGGATTGCCTGGCCAACTCCAGCCAGTGCGCCTGGTGCCAGTCCACTCACACCTGCTTCCTGTTTGCTGCCTACCTGGCCCGGTACCCACATGGGGGCTGCCGGGGCTGGGATGACAGGTGTGGTTCTGGGTATGATGAGAAGGGTGGAATGAGGGGCCCAGCTGGTGGAGGGGCCCTGTCTCTGATACCTCACCCCCGGTAGTGTGCACTCAGAGCCAAGATGCCGGAGCTGCCATGGCCTCCTGACCTGCCACGAGTGTCTGCAGAGCCATGAGTGTGGCTGGTGTGGCAATGAGGACAACCCCACGCTGGGACGGTGAGGAGCTGGCCAGCAGCGGGGGGTCCTGGCTGCCTTTTCTTGGTATTCTAACGGCTTCTTTCTTTGTCCTTTTGCCCTGCCCCCCCCCCCCCCATGGCTCCCTTCCTTTTCCCTACTGTCTTTGTATCTCTCTTTATTCCCCCTTTTTTTCCTCCATTTTTCTCTTCTCTCCTTTGCTTCTGTTTTCCTTTTCCTTGTCTTTCTACATTTGTCTCTTCTCCCCGTCCCTGTTTCCCTGTCTGCCTCCTGTTTCTATATTGTCCCCCTCTTCATTCCTCCCTGTCCCAGGTGCCTACAGGGGGACTTCTCGGGGCCCCTGGGTGGGGGTAACTGCTCCTTGTGGGTGGGGGAGGGCCTGGGGCTGCCTGTGGCCCTCCCTGCCCGCTGGGCTTACGCCCGCTGTCCAGATGTGGATGAGTGTCGCCTGGGCCTGGCGCGGTGTCACCCAAGGGCAACCTGCCTGAATACACCTCTCAGCTACGAGTGTCACTGCCAGCGTGGCTACCAGGGCGATGGCATCACACATTGCAATCGCACGTGAGTGAGGCATGGGTTGCCATGGAGATGTCACTGCAGGGTTGGCACTTGAGATGGAGGGAGGAATCTCTCATGGCGCTGGCTCCCTTAGCATCTCCACTTAGATTGGGGATTTTACCTTGCTAAGTGACACTTACTTTGAGTGATGGAATCCTCAGCGTAACTCTAGTTGTCATGGAAGTGAGACTCATAAACAGTGGGTTGGGAGGCTGGAGGAATAGCCCAGTGGCTAGATGCTTGCCTAGGAAGCACAAGGCTCTTGGTTCAGTTTCCCAGCACCACATAAGCTAGGTGTGGTGGTACACATCTGTAATCCCAACATTTGGGAGGCTGAGCAGGAGGATTGTTGTGAGCTTGAGGCCAATGTGGGCTACATAGTGAGTTTAGGAACAGCCTGGGCTATAGACTGAGACCCTGTTTCAAAATAAGTAAATAAGTAAACAGTGGGTCATAAGTGTTAGTGTTGCTGTGCGTTGAAAGGGGTTTCACAGTGATGATACATGGTTGCCATGGAGACAGGAGCAGGTGTCCCCACATGTGATGGAGTTACCCTGGTGATGGGTTCACCCACGCAGCCAAGATCCTGTCCCAACAGTCAGCTCCTTGTGGTGATGTTGCAATGGGTGGAGTGGATAAGGGTGCTCTGGAGTCTTCGCCTGTTCAACCCTTGGAAAAGGGCTAGGAATACCCTTGCATGATCCCTCAGGTGCCTGGAGGATTGTGGTCACGGTGTGTGCAGTGGCCCTCCGGACTTCACGTGTGTGTGTGACCTGGGCTGGACATCTGACCTGCCTCCACCCACACCTGCCCCCGGACCTCCTGCCCCTCGCTGCTCCCGAGACTGTGGCTGCAACTTCCACAGCCATTGCCGCAAGCGCGGGCCAGGCTTCTGCGATGAGTGCCATGGTGAGCAGCCCTAGTCCCAAGTGCCCTTGTCCTAAGACGGCTTTGAGGAGGCTTCTTTCCTTTTTTTTTTTTTTTTTTTTTTGCAATGCTGGAGATTGAAGTGAGGGCCTCACCCCATCCTAGGCAAATGGAAAGCATTCTAGAACTGAGCCCCTCCTCTTTTTTGGAGCTCCAGCTTGCTCTGTTCTGAGAAGGTTTCAGTTGTGCAGCTAGCTGTGAGTCCCCCTGCTCTCTTCCCTTCTCCTGAACCAAATGGGTCTCGGGACCTCTGTCTCTGGCTGGGCCTCTGTTCCTCCTCTAGGGACTTGCAGTTTTTCTCTAGTCTTCAACTCCTTTGCAGTTGTGGGGACTGAATTGTGGGTTAGTGATTGGCTGAGTTAGTTGGTCTTGATCCCTTCCTGCCTTTGTTTCTGACTCTCTGTCCCACCTGCTGGGGTTTCCACAGATTGGACATGGGGGGAGCACTGTGAACGGTGCCGGCCCGGCAGCTTCGGCAATGCCACAGGCTCGGGTGGCTGCCGGCCCTGCCAGTGCAACGGGCATGGTGACCCACGGCGTGGCCATTGTGACAACCTCAACGGGCAGTGCTTCTGCCAGGATCACACGGAGGGTGCTCATTGCCAGCTCTGCTCCTCAGGCTACTACGGGGACCCCCGGTAAGCCAGGAGGCCAGCAGGACTGGCTGAGTAAGGTGGGCTTAGGGACACAGTGGTCTGAGGCAAGCTTGGTCTGACATTGGCTCTCCTGTGTCTTCCCAGGGCTGGTGGCTCCTGCTTCCGGGAGTGTGGGGGTCGTGCCCTTCTCACCAATGTGTCCTCTGTGGCCCTGGGCTCGCGCCGATTTGGAGGGCTGCTGCCTCCAGGTGGTGGGGCGGCAAGAGCTGGGCCTGGCCTGTCCTATTGTGTGTGGGTTGTCTCTGCCACTGAGGAGCTACAGCCTTGTGCCCCTGGGACCCTGTGTCCACCACTCACCCTTACCTTCTCTCCCGACAGCAGCACCCCATGCACGGTGAGTGCTGAGGGGTCTAGGGTTCAGGCTCATAAGCCAAAACCATGCATGTACCCAACCCAGTATGGATTCCCAATAGATTCTGACCTCCATGTAGCTATTATTTTTATCCTTCAAATCACAAATTCCTCAGACTGTGCAGCTATTAATTTCTAAGCCTGCAGATCCTGTCTTTCCCACCTCACTTTCTATTCCTTGCCTTGAACTCCCACCCCCCATTCTCCAGATCCTCAAACTCCCATTCCCCAGACCAGAGATGGTAACTTCCTACACCTTGTGGACCAACTCTGATTGATTGGTATTGGCTGTCTGGAGCTGTGTGTGTATTGGAGAAAGATGGTCAGTGCAAGAGTCCCACAATGATTAGCCATGTCTGCTTTGAGCACAGAAGGGGGAGTGGTGGCCTCTAAGCCATAGGTTGATGGTCTGCCCTCAGTGTTCCCAGTCTCAGATTGTCCTTTCCTCTGGAAGCCCTCCTTCCCTGTACACCCCAGGCACCCTTCTTTTTTATTCTCATGATCCCCTAACTCTTGGCTCTTCATCTCTCCAGCTAAGCTACGTACTGGCCTTTGATGGATTCCCACGTTTCCTGGACACTGGCGTCGTTCAGTCAGACCGTAGCCTCATAGCTGCATTCTGTGGCCAGCAGCGGGACAGGCCTCTCACTGTGCAGGCCTTATCTGGTATGGAGGCTGAGGGCAGTGGAACCTCCATGTCCTGTGTTTATATCTTTTGCCTCTGCACTGGTTTGATTGGGCTCAGGACCTGTGTTCCTGCCTAAGGACTGCCACTGACTTGCTGGATAATACAATCCCTTGTCTGGGTCATGCAGTTTCTCTCCATATCTGGGCCTCAGTCTCCTCAAGTGAAAGGAAAACAGGGAGGATTTTGTTGGCTGGGCTGGCTCTGGGGTGCAGGGTCACATAGGGAATGTCTTTGGAGCATGTGAGGGCCCGTCAGTGCCTGTGTGATTTCCAAGCAGGATCAGCTTTGCTCCTCAGGAGACATTTGATGCTGCCTGGAGATACTTTGACCGTCATGATTAGATCCCCACCATATAGCACATAGACACCAAATCTGGCTCTGCATTCTACAAGACACAGAATAGCTTCCACAACAAAGAATTATCTGCCCCAAATGTGCACAGTACTGAGAGGTTAAAACCCTGCTGGGTAGATGAAGATAGTTAGAAAAGATCTGTTACCTGAGACAGTTAGAGGGCCAAAGTTTGGAAATGCTTCTTTGTACTGTGTATTGGATTGCTGTGTGACTGAAGGCAAAGGGGCAGACTATGAACCTGCTGGAGACAGCGTGAAACCTGGGCCCACAGTGAGCCCCTAGAACGGAGGGAACTTCCCAGTGCCCAGTAAATGCTTCCTGAGCATCCGCTCTTAGCCAGCCTGAGCTAGATGCTGGGGTACAGAGTGAACAAGGGACTCAGGCACTGCTTGGGGCGGTGAAGGAGCAAACTGTAGGCTCGGAGTAATTCCTCTTTCATGGAAGCAATGGAAAGGAGCCTGTAGCTGGCCTCCTGGAGGCTGAGGGGCTGGGAGGAGGGGAATCAGAAAGACTTCTTTGTAGAGGTGAACCTGCCTGCAGGTAGAAAGCTGGAGGGGTGGGAAGATGTAGAGATAAAAAGCCCTGAGAGCAGAGTGGGAGGCTTGACACTGGGGGGTCTTCAAGACTCTGTGGTCCTAAAAGGAAAAATTCAGTGTTAAGAAAAACGCAGTGAGGACTGGAGGAATATTGGGAAGCTGAGGTAGGAAGATTGTCGTGAGTTCAAGGCCAGCCTCCGCTCCATAGTGAGTTTAGGACCAGCCTGGACTACAGAGCAAGATGCTGTCTCAAAGCAAAACGAAACAAAACAAAACAAAAAACCTCAGTGAGCTGTATCCAATGGTGCAGGTCTGTAATCCCAGCACTCTGGGAAGCTGGGGCAGGAGGATCACAAGTTCAAGCCTAGCCTAGGCAACTTAGTGACTTCGCAAAAAACGGTCTCAAAATCAGAAATAAAAATGGGCTGGGGATATAGCTCTGTGTCGGTCTGCTTGATTCCCAGTACCAAAAACAATGAGCCAATCAACCATAATGTTATTTAGGTGTATTTTGCATGTAGTGAGTCTTATTATGAATTTCTGTTCTATTCACAAAACTGCTGATCTTTCTAAGGAAAGTTTTAGAGGAAAAGTCTAGAGGGAGCCAGGAAGGTTTAGAGATTGCCTTTGGTGGGGTCAGGTTCCTATTTCCCAGGATCCCTTTTGCTGCTGAGAGGGCACAGTGTTGGCAGCCAGGAAGACAATAGGGGGATGACATTGGTATCCAGCTGACATAGGAACACTGGTGTGGGTGGCAGCTAAGGTGATGACAAGCAGTAGGTGAATACAAGAGATATTTAGGCATCTATCTGTCTGTCTGTCTAGAATTTATTTTTGTGGTGCTGGATATTGAGCCCAGGGCCTTGTGTATGCTAAGCACATGCTCTTCCCTAGAGCTCTAGACCCAGCCCAAGATTTAGGCTTTAAAATGGACAGAACTTGATGAGTTGGTCAAAGGAGAAGAATGGTTGATCATGGCAGAGATGAGGGCCTGGGACATTTCCCTGCCCGATCACCCTGAGTTTCTCCACACCTGGGCTACAACCGTGCCTAGAATGTGACTGGAACAAGACGCTGCCCTCTCTCCCTACAGGGCTGCTTGTGCTACACTGGGAGGCCAATGGCTCCTCATCGTGGGGTTTCAATGCCTCAGTGGGCTCTGCCCGCTGTGGCTCGGGGGGTCCTGGGAGCTGCCCCGTCCCCCAAGAATGTGTGCCCCAGGATGGGGCTTTAGGTGCTGGACTCTGCCGATGTCCCCAGGGCTGGGCTGGCCCACACTGCCGCATGGCTCTGTGTCCTGAGAACTGCAACGCCCACAATGGGGCTGGGATTTGTAACCAGGTATGGGGGACAGGACCAGCCGGGAGGGGTGGGGAGTGACTAGGGCTCCCCTAACCTCTTTCTGCTATCCCAGAGCCTGGGTGTGTGCATCTGCGCTGAGGGCTTTGGGGGCCCGGACTGTGCCACGACATTGGACGGCGGGCAGCTGGTCTGGGAGACCCTCATGGACAGCCGCCTCTCAGCTGTGAGTTGCAGGCACCCTTGGGCTTGCCACGTAGTCCGTCTTGTGGATCATTTCCTCACCTTCACTCCAAGGACCATCCCCCAGATCATCTACCCAGGCCCGATACTTTGTCCTAGCCTTAGCCTGACCTCTGGTACCTCTCCTTCCACCCTAGGACACTGCTAGCCGTTTTCTGCATCGCCTGGGGCACACTATGGTTGAGGGACCTGATGCCACCTTGTGGATGTTTGGGGGCCTGGGCCTGCCCCAGGGACTGCTGGGAAACCTGTACAGGTGAGGACTATTCTGGAGAAATTGGATACTTGAATGAGTGAAGGTTACCTCAGGGGCTGCTGAGATGCTGGTCACCCAAAGGTCAACTTAGGGGGTGCAGAAGATTGTTAAAGGTGAACAGCACTCCAAAGGATGCTGGGACACTTGTCACAGGAGGCTCACCTGTGGACAGCCCCTTCTGGGGTACTATGTCTGTGGTGCTGCCAGGTATGGCAAGATGGCTGTCATAGAAAGGTTACCTCAACCGATGCTGGGTGATGTCAGGAAGGGTCACCTGTAAAGATGCTGGGACGACTGTCCAATGAGGCTGCCTTTCGTACCTCACCCCAGGTACTCAGTGAGTGAGCGGCGGTGGACTCAGATGCTGGCAGGTGCTGAGGATGGAGGCCCAGGCCCATCACCTCGCTCCTTCCATGCGGCTGCCTATGTGCCTGCGGGCCGTGGTGCCATGTACCTGCTGGGAGGGCTCACAGCTGGAGGAGTCACTCGTGACTTCTGGATCCTTAACCTCACCACCCTGCAGTGGCGACAGGAGAAGGTGAGCATCTGCTCCCACCCTGGGTCTGGTTAGGATCGCCATAGAAACTTCTACAAGCTTTGCCATCGAAGGAAACCAGATCTTCCCAGGGTTCCAGCAGAAGTTCGAGAATTGAATTTCACTGGTCATCTAGGGTCATGTTGTAGATCATGGCCAGTCCCTGGTGAAAGGCTGCTCTCCCTGGCCAGGCTGGAACACAACCCCACCCATCCACCAAGTGAGAGCAGAGAAACAAGGGCTCTCTAGAGACAAACCAGGCTGGTTAAGCGTTAAGAAAGGGACATGGAAGAGCTTACCTTGCACTGGTCAGAGCCCTGGCTGATCAGTGAGCTGGGTGCAGCCAGCTCTAGGAGCTCGTTATCTCCCTGGCAGTGCAGAGGGGACCACGGGGCTAGATCTTGCTTCTAACCACGAGGTAACCTTGGCCCTCTGTCCTTCAGACCTCTCAGACTGTGGAGCTGCCAGCAGTTGCTGGTCATACACTTACTGCCCGCCGAGGCCTATCTCTGATCCTGGTGGGTGGTTACTCCCCGGAAAATGGGTTCAACCAGCAGTTGCTCGAGTACCAGCTGGCGACTGGCATGTGGGTGTCTGGAGCCCAGAGCGGAACACCCCCCACAGGTGGGACTGGGACCGGGAACTGTCCAGGGCTTTCCATCGGCTCTTTGTTCACTCCCACACTCTTTACTGCCCACTGAGCCTTGTTGCCTTTCTGTCCCCAGCCCCACCCAGATTCTCAGGAAGTCATCTCTGGCAACATTCATTTTCTCTGTTTACCCTCCCACACTCCATGTTGAACTGCCTGCCTCCCGCCTGATGTGGCTGCTGTCTCCTTTCCCGGGGTACCCTGTAGTTCTAAGGTCACCGCCTCTTGGGGTCTGTCTGTCTCTCCTACGTGCTTTGGTCAATGTGGCCTGGACACTCTATTATCCTATCTCCTGCCTATGAGTCTTTCATGACTTTCTGATTGTTATTACTTTCTTCCCTTTCCTCAAGTCTATAATGATTGTCCTTCAGAACCCAAGGAGAGGGAGGGATTGGGAGAAACTTCTAGGTGTCTTGAGTAAGAGTAATTTTGTGGCCACTAAGAAGGGGACCCCAGAAGCCAGGGGATGGGACACTGCTGCTTGTCAGCCCTTCCTGGCCACTTCTGATTACTCTTCTCCTGCCCCCCCCCCCCCCCAGGTCTCTATGGGCACTCTGCAGTCTACCACGAGGCCACTGACTCCCTCTATGTGTTTGGGGGCTTCCGCTTCCATGTGGAACTGGCAGCCCCATCCCCGGAACTGTATTCCTTGCACTGTCCTGACCGCACCTGGAGTCTGCTGGCCCCTTCTCAGGGTGCAAAGGTCAGGGAAAATGATCCAGACACGTGGCCGTAGAGACAGAAGGGAGGTACCCCCTTTCCCAGTACTCCAGGGACTGGCTCCCTTCTGGCTTTCTGCCTCCCTTTCTTGCAGTTCCCACACTGGACTTCTCTTTTTCTTGTCCTTATCCCTACTGGCCCCCCATCTATAAAAAATAGGTAGGAGGTTCCTTGTGCCTTCTACTTTGGAAGGTCAAAGAGACAGAGTGGGAGGGAACAGGAACATCTGTGTGCTGGGGGGGGACATTGTATGTGCACTTTATGCACACATTGCAAGCCCCTTTGGAGGATGGGAAAGCAGCAGAAGACACCCCAGGGAGCTTTACTCCTCCAGCCCAGCTGGCTGGATCACTGAGGGATGTGGGTGTTCCTTTCAAGGACTCTAGGCGAATATCGTGGGATGTGGGGATTTTGGGATCCAGAGGAAAGGAGAAGGCTCTGTGGGCTGCTCTGAGAGATCTGGGAGGTTTACTGGAGGAAGACAGTGGCATTTAAGGAAGGTGAATATTGAGTGTGGTGGGGGGAGGGTGAATTCAGGCAGCTGGGAGGGAACATGTGGAACAAGGGACTGGGCTGTGACAGGCCATCCCTGCTGTGTGTCTCCCCAATAGCCTCGCCCTCGGCTTTTCCATGCATCAGCCTTATTGGGGGACACCATGGTGGTCCTTGGTGGACGCTCAGACCCTGATGAGTTCAGCAGCGATGTTCTGCTCTACCAGGTCAACTGCAATGCCTGGATCCTCCCCGACCTCACTCGTAAGTTCTCCTCACTGTCCTTGGGAGGCCAAGGAACATCTAAGAGAGTCTCATTTCTATCCAGGAGCCCCACTTATTAGAAGTTATTCAGGCCTTTTTGGATCTATTAGTAAAATTATTATCCCTTCTGTATTAACTAAAAACCATGAGGGGCTAGAGGTATAACTCAGTGAGTGGTTAAAGCGCTTGCCTAATGAGTACAAGGCCCTGAGTTTGATTCCCCAGCACCACATAAGCTGGGCATGGTGGCACACGCCTGTCATCCCAGCCCTAGGGAGTCTGAGGCAGAAGGACTGCTATGAGTTCAAGGTCATCATGGGCAACATGGTGAGTTCAGGACCAGCCTGGACTCCAGAGTGAGACCCTGTCTCAAAAAAAAAAAGTGATAATAGAGACCCTGAAGACAGACTCTGTCTTGTTAGAAAAGTTTGGTGTTTATTATAATTATAAAAGCAATATTTGTTATACATAGGTTATAAAATAGGAAGAAAAATCTACCCATAATCCCACCCTAGAGCCAGCCAGTCACAGTTTCCTTGTTTTTTGTGTTGTTCATAAGTTAGAAAACGGCTCTATCTCACTTCTTTTTTCCTGCATTGTGGGAATGGTGCTGAGGACCTTATTGAACTGTATATTCCTGTCCCCTTTTTAATTTTGAAAGCTCTTGCTAAGTTGCCAGGCTAGGCTTGCACTTGCAGTCTTTCTGCCTCGGCTTCCCGTAGCAGCTGGGGTTGCAGGCACCAATGCGCTTGGTTTATCTCTGTTCTCGTTTCCCGCTTCCTGTTCCTTTGTGTGTTTGCCTTTTTTTCCGGTCTTTTGGTCTTTTTGCTATTTGCCTCATTTTTCTTTCCTTCTCTTCTTTCTTTTCTGCTTTCTTGTGTCTGTCTCTGATCTCCTTTGTCTTCCCTGAGCATCCCTCCTGACTGGCCCCATTGTATGGGTCTCTTCTGTACATCTCCTGGTCTCCCTCTCTGAATACTCCATCTTTTCCTCAGGCCCAGCCTCTGTGGGGCCCCCGGTGGAGGAGTCTGTGGCCCATGCAGTGGCAGCAGTAGGGAGCCGCCTGTACATCTCTGGTGGCTTTGGAGGAATCGCCCTGGGGCGCCTGCTCTCATTGACCTTGCCTCCTGATCCCTGCCGCCTGCTGCCCTCACCTGAAGCTTGTAACCAATCTGGGGCCTGCACGTGGTGCCATGGAGCCTGCCTTTCTGGGGACCAGGCCCACAGGTAACCATGGTGGTGACTGACATCTTACAGGTGATACTGGTGCCTTCTGAGGGGGACTGTGTCCTAAGGAAAGGAGAAAGTTCTCAGGAGTGTACTGTCTGTTTTGGGGTGCGGCTCACATGTGGGAAACTGGGTTAATCATCACAGGTGGGGGTGGCCTAGAAACCCTGCTTGTAGCTATAGGGTCTTATTCTGGAGGAGCTGGGTCTGAACTAGACCCTAAATGACTGCTATCCTTCAGACTGGAAGTCTGCTCTATTTGAAAGGTCTTCTATGTTGGAGGACAGTGAGACTGGAAGAGTAGATAGGTCAGCTCAGAAGAGGCTCCAGGTACCTGGCCAAGGTGCTGCTCCACAGTGCCCTCAGATGCAGTTTGGGAATCCAGATGTCTTAAGAAGACAAGTTTGCTAGGTCTGCACCAGCTCACCTGGCTGCTTAATTGTCCTGAACGGATGTGAGGCTCTTCCTGGGTTTCCTGTGTCCTAGGAACTGTGTCATTGTATTGGCTAAAGGAATATGAGTGGGTCTGATTACGGGTGCTCCCCTGGGCCTCCTGGATGTGTGTGTTAACAGTGGGAGTATTCACTACTTTCTCATCATCTGGAAACTTCTGAAATACTGTGCCTTCGTGGATTTTTGGTAAGGATTGTAGAACAATACTGTGGATGACATAGAGCCTCACCAGGTTTGAGCAGGAGAGAACAGGGCAGACCTGGGCAGGGAGATCTTTCTGGTGCTGTTGTGAAGAATGGAGTAGCAAGAGGAGGTGGCGGGGTCCCAGGTGCCACGTGGGGTGGAAGGAAGAGCCTACACTGGGCAAGTGGTTGCAGGGATGATGATGAGGGGATGGTTAGAGAGGAATTCAAGAGACAGAAAGCCTCAGTGGCCAAAGGGGCAGGAGGACAAGGGGTATATTCTGATTTCTCTAGCCTGGTTGATAGGTGGAGGTGAGACCATTGGTTGCCACGGGGTGGGGGAGACCAGGATCAGGAGGTCTGTGCTCAGTCTAGCTCAAGACTTGGCATGAGGGACTGAAGGACAACGTCAGGAGACAGGATGAAGCTGGCTGGAAGTGAGTGAGCCAGGCCTCTTGCTCTGCAGGCTGGGCTGTGGGAGCTCTCCCTGCTCCCCAATGCCTCGCTCCCCAGAGGAATGTCGACGGCTTCGGACCTGCAGTGAGTGCCTGGCCCGCCATCCCCGGACCCTACAGCCTGGAGATGGAGAGGTAAGTGGCCTGGTCCTCACCAGGTCAGCTGTCACTCTCATTCTGTGGTCTTAGTAACTACCAAGCTCTTTAGCTGTGTTTGGCTGCGAAGAGCTGGGTCAGGAGAGGTTCCTGGAGCCCCTGGGACCCCAACAAGCCCAACTACTCCCACAGGCCTCTGCTCCCCGTTGTAAGTGGTGTACCAACTGCCCAGAAGGCGCCTGCATCGGGCGCAATGGCTCTTGTACCTCGGAGAATGACTGTCGTATCAACCAGCGAGAGGTCTTCTGGGCAGGGAACTGCTCCGAGGCTGCGTGTGGGGCTGCTGACTGTGAGCAGTGTACGCGGGAGGGCAAGTGCATGTGGACGCGGCAGTTCAAGAGGACGGGTGAGCTGAAGGGCTTGTTCTCTGAGAGGGGCTTGGGAGCCTGGACCCTGGCTCTGCGGAAGGATGGTTGGGCCTCCTCTGGTTACTCTTAATTCCTCTGCCCCTCACCATAGGGGAGACCCGCCGCATCCTCTCAGTGCAGCCCACCTATGACTGGACGTGCTTCAGCCACTCTCTGCTGAATGTGTCCCCAATGCCAGTGGAATCATCACCCCCACTGCCCTGCCCTACCCCCTGTCATCTCCTACCTAACTGCACCTCTTGCCTGGACTCCAAGGGTGCAGACGGGGGCTGGCAACACTGTGTCTGGAGCAGTAGCCTCCAACAGGTACTCCCTTGCTTCTCTGCTCAGAACTAACCTTTAGCTTTTAAATTTTTTAAAAATTTAATTTATTTATTTTAGATAGGGGCTCACTTTGTAGTCAAGTTGGTCCTAAACTCACTAACTAGCCCAGGCTGGCCTTGGACTCATGGCAATCCCCCGCCTCAGCCTCTAAGTGTTGGGATTATAGGTGTGTGCCACCACGCCTGGCTTATGTGATGCCGGGGAGTTGAACTCAGGGCCTTGTGCTTACTAGGTAAGTGCTCTAACCACTGTACTGTACCTCCAGCTCCCGAGTGCTAGGCTTACAGATGTAGGTGCCATGCTCACTGCTGCTGCGATTGTAGTGAGGCATGGTGGGAGAGTAGTTGTGGCCATCCCCGGTTCCACCCACTGGGAAGATTTCTAATCTTCACTGCCCTCAAATATTCCAAGAGACTCCTTCCTGTGAGGGTTCTCCAGTGGCTCCCAGTGTGGCAGAAGGGCAGAGGACCCTGTGGTGATGGTCTGCAAAAGCAGAAGCCTCCTGTCTCCAAACCTGGGCTTCTTCTGGCAGTACGAACCCTCCCCGAATACGCTTGTGATTTTTATAATTTGTCTTGTGGGGACTCCTGAGGCCTGAAGGCATCATCAGAGCCACGGCTGGCATGTGCTTTTCCTCTAGCACCTCCATGCTTTCCAGGCAGCTCAGGAGGTGAGGCAGTGGCCAGGAGGGAACAGGAGGATGTGGAGGAGCCAGGGAATTGGAGGGCTGCCCACAGGGACCACACAGCATAAAATTGATGTTGCATGTGAAGTTTGAGGGAACTTTTGCCAGGTCTTCTGATTTTTCTGAAATTTCTTCATTTTAAAGTATTGGCCTAGAGCCCTCTTTTGAGACAGGATCTTGTTACATAGTTTAGGCTGGCTTCAAAGTTGCAATCCTCCTGCCTCAGCCTCTTGAGTGCTGGGATTTCAGGCATGTGCCATCATGCTCAGCTAGCTCAAATGTTTTATTTTAGTTTAGTTTTTGAGAGAGGGTCTCTATAGCTCAGGCTGGTCCTGAACTCACTATGGAGCCCAGGCTGACCTTGGAGTCATGGCAATCCTGTCTCAGCCTCCCGAGTGCTGGGATTACAGGCGTGCGCCACCACACCCTGCTTATGTGGTGCTGGGGAATCCAACTCGGTACTTAGCGCTTGACTTAGGTGCTTGCTAAGCAAGCACTTTAAGGCTAAGCCTTTCCTCCAGCCCGGGCTTCCGGATGGCTTTGATCTCAGAAATGGGACAAGCAACCCAGTACACCCCGCCCTGGCCTGTCCTCTTCCCTGCCTTCTTTCCTTCTTTCCCTGCTCTGAGCACTCTCCTAGGCTCTGGCGTGTGTCCGCACACAAGCTAGGATCCTATTCTTGGAACTTACATTCATGTTTCTTTTCTAGGAGCAAAGGAAATGTAGTTTTTGGTGTTGGACATTGTCATATTTGCCACTAGGCTGGTCACAGCAGAAAGTTTTGTCTTTGGGACCTGGGGAGAAAATAAAGCCAGTTGGGGGCCATGCACATATGGCCCAGATAGAACACTTCCCTAGCGTGCGCCAAGTCCCGGCTCTTTCTGCAGTATAGTCAGGTCTTGTGAGGGGCTAGAGATGGAGCCAGGAAAGCTGGAAGCTCAGCCTGGAGTTGAAAAGAAATTTTTTATTTTTAACAAAAAAAGGGGGTTGAAATGTAGTTTAGTGATAGAGCACTTTGCCTAGCATCCAAAAGTCCATAGGTTTGATCCTCCAGCACTAAAAACAACACACATACACACAACAAGAAAAAGAACACACGGGATTTTATTACATGCCTGCAACATGGGAATACTAGACTCCTTGGCAAAGAATTTGCCTCTGGCAGTTCAGGAAACTTAGCTCATGGCCAGCTCAACCCTCAGTGGGCTCAGAGCTCCGGCCACAGCAATCAGGGGTTTCTATTTCAGGACTGCATGGTTGCTTTTCTTTTTTAAAGTACTTTTGGGCAGCATAGATTAATCTCTTCCCTCTTCTCCTTCACTTAAGGCCCAAGCAGTAAATAAAATGCTCTTATGCACTGAGGGAAGTTCCCAAGGGTCTGAACTTCGTTGTGCATATGGTCTGGGTCTCAGCACAGAAGTGGTGCCTTCTGCTTGCTGGCTGGCCCCTCACCCAGAACTCCGCAGACCCTCCCCCCCAGCCTGGGGCGGGAGAGGCCTTTCTGGCCAGCAGCCAGGTCCATGTTTGCCCTGAGCAACTGTGGTGTGTAACCCCACTGTTGATACTCTTCTGTCCGGAGGCATTTGCCTTCCTTTGGTTGTAGAAAACAAATACCCTGAGCTTGACTGGGAAAGGAAGTTCACTGCACCGATTCGGTTTTGTCTTTGGGGCTCAGGATAGAAAATACAGCTGTCGACAACATGAGTGTAACTCAGAGGCAGAGTGCTTCCCTAGCATGCAGGAGACTCTGGGTTCTGTCCCTAGCACCAGTCAGGTATGGTCAGGCCTCATGCGGGGCTGGAGATGGAGCCAGGAAAGCCGCCTTTCCTGGTGCTTCATCCCTGTCTTTGGAGTGTGAGGTATCGTCTCTGTTTCTTTTCCTGCCCCTCCATGGCCTCTTCATGTGTGTGTCACCTGTTCATCTGTCCCGCCTACATCCGCATGGTCTTTCTGTGTCAGGACTCCCTGGCTCAGCTTCTGATCCTGATGGGAGCACGTGTTGCCCAACTAGTGTCTCCTGTGCTGGCTGGCCAGGGAGGTGAGACTTGGAGAAGAGGGTGCAGCCTGGGATGATCTCTGTGATGTCTGACCCTCTTTCTTCTCTCCCCGCCCCACCCCGACAGTGTCTGAGCCCCTCCTACCTGCCTCTGCGCTGCATGGCTGGAGGCTGTGGGCGGCTGCTCCGGGGACCTGAGAGCTGCTCCCTGGGCTGTGCTCAGGCAACCCAGTGTGCCCTGTGCCTGCGGCGGCCCCACTGTGGCTGGTGTGCCTGGGGAGGCCAGGATGGAGGCGGCCGCTGCATGGAGGGTGGACTCAGTGGCCCTCGTGATGGTGAGAGGGGTCTGGAGGGGATTAGAGGGCTGGCTGGGGTCAGGTGCAGGGAGCGTGGAGGTACTGAGTGTCTCAGAGGTATGGCTAAAATAGTAGAGGGTGGCTGGGGGAAGGTAGTACAGTACTATCCTGTTTCTTCGGGGCCAGGGATGACATGTGGACATCCTGGGGCATCCTGGGCCTTCCTGTCCTGCCCCCCTGAGGATGAGTGTGCCAACGGGCACCATGACTGCAATGAGACCCAGAACTGCCATGACAAGCCCCACGGCTATGAGTGCACCTGCAAGACAGGCTATACCATGGACAAGTGAGGTGGCAGGTTGGGGTGTGGGTGGGCAGCAGGGGGGGCAAGGCAGGCCACGGGCGGGGGGCCGCCCGGGGAGCAGTGAGGAATGAGATCATCGGAACAGGACCTGGAGGGAGTTCAGGGTGTGAAGATGGTGGGGTTGATTCAGGAAGGGGAGGGTGAGGCTCATTCGCAGAGCAGATGCGATGGTGGGGTGACTGGGGATGGGTGACTTTCATAGATGGCCAGAAAGAGGAAGGTTTGCAGGCCAGCTCCTGGAGGAGGTGGTGGGCTGGGCCCCAAGGGGAGAATGATGGGTCAGAGATAAGTGAGCAGCTGGTGGGAAGAGGAACGGATGCTGGGTGGAAGCCAGGCCATGGGGCATGAGGTTGGGAGCTGCCTGTCGGGCCCTCTACCCTGACTGCCCCTCTGCCCTGCAGTGTGACAGGTCTGTGCCGCCCCGTGTGCGCCCAGGGCTGTGTGAATGGCTCATGCGTGGAGCCAGATCACTGCCGTTGCCATTTCGGCTTCGTTGGCCGCAACTGTTCCACAGAGTGTCGCTGCAACCGCCACAGCGAGTGTGCCGGTGTGGGGGCCCGGGACCACTGCCTGCTCTGCCGCAACCACACCAAGGTGTGCTACCGGAGCCTCCCACCCCGAGCCTAGGACCCAGGCCCTTGCTTGCCTTCAGCACATGCTCTGGCGTGTTTAATTTTGTTTTGTTGTGGTGTTGGGACTCCAAACTACGGCTTGTCTTGCACATGTGCTGAGCTACACCCCAACCCTTACCCACAAGCATCTTAAGCCTCCTTCTAAGCCCCGATAAGCCAAGGATAGAGAAGCCATGGCAGGGCGTTGTCCCAGAGAGGTGTGAGAAGCCTTGGGGATGCTGTAGTCGCGTACAGAGTGGAGGCCGGCCACGAAGGCAGATGTGTGGAAAGTAGGGGTTCTTTGAGCTGAGGACTTAACCTGAAAGGAAGCAAGCAAAGGTGGGGATGGTCTTTATCAAAGGCAAAGCCCCCGTGTCCCCTGCCCTTTGATTCTTCAGCCTTCTGACTGCACTATCCTGGTTTCCAGGGCAGCCACTGTGAGCAGTGTCTCCCACTGTTCGTTGGTTCCGCTGTAGGGGGTGGGACCTGCCGGCCTTGCCACACCTTCTGTCGGGGCAACAGCCATGTCTGTGTCTCCAAGAAGGAGCTTGAAATGGCCAGGAGGGAGCCAGAGAAGTACTCACTGGACCCAGAGGAGGTACGAGAGACGGGGTGCCACACTCCTTGGTCCGAGGGAGGCAAGGCTGCGGCTTGGACTTTGAATCTGAAGGAGGAAGGACTGGGGCTTGACCCCTGTGTCCAAAGGAGGAGGGGATAGTGCCTAGACCCCAGGGTCTAAGGGAAGAGGGATGGGGGCCTAGACCCCAGGGTCTGAGGATTGAGATCTGGGCCTGGACATCTGGGTCTGAGGGATGAAGGCAGGGTGGACACCAGGGTCTGAGGAAGGAAGGCCGGGCTTTGGGCCTGAAGGAAGAAGGGCTGGGGCTTGACTCCTGTGTTTAAGGGATGAGGGGATAGTGCCTGGGCCCCTGGGTCTGAGGGAGGAGGGCTGGGCCTGGACCCTGGGTCTGAGGGAGGAGGGCGGGGCCTGGACCCTGGGTCTGAGGGAGGAGGGCGGGGCCTGGACCCTGGGTCTGGGGGCAGGGAAGGGCGGGGCCTTGCCTTTTTATGATCGTCTGTGCTTCCTTGGCCAGATTGAAAACTGGGTGACTGAAGGACCTAGTGAAGATGAGGCTGTGTGTGTGAACTGCCAGAATAACAGTTACGGGGACAAATGCGAGAGCTGCCTCCACGGCTACTTCCTCCTGGATGGGAAATGCACCAAGTGAGAGCAAGGGACTGGGAGCCTCATCCTTCTCACTAGGGGTAACTCTGCGAATAGCCAGGCCCACCTCCCCAGTCCTCTGCTTTGTCAGAAGATGAAGTCCCCAGGGAGCCACAGGCTGGGGTAGGGGTTGGGGAAGTAAGCAACATCTTCCCGCAGAAGCCTGCACTGAGATGCAGGCCCGTGGAGATGGGTGGGCAAGGAGAGAAGGCTGCGGAGAGAGGGGGCCTCAGAGCAGCCGCCTCCTCCGTGTTTCTCCTTCTGAATGTTCAGGGAGCACTGCCGCGAGCCCAGACTGGGTTCAGTTCTAACTGCTGCTTAATGGTTCTGTGGCCTTGGGCTTGACCTGCCCGAACCTGTCAACACTGAGACACAGTGACCCACATGTGCAACTTAGAGCAGGAGAGGTTTAATCTAGCCACATTTTCCGGCGATTCAGTCTGGTTGTCTTGCCTCCAAGGCAGAAAGATTATGAAAGAAGGGTGTGGCAGAGCAGAGGGTGCTTAGCTCATGGTGTTTAGTACATGGTACTCAGAGCAGGCACCAGTGCCAGAGACCAGATATAGTTAGTGCCCAAGGTCATACTTCCATCACCCACCTTCCATCCAGAGTGTGCCCTTCCACTCCTCCAGACAGCTCTCCAGCCTGTTAAAGTGACAGGTAAGCTCAACTATTCACATCCTACTCCTTGCCAAGTGGACACCTGTCACCTCTCCTTAAACCTGTTTAATCTCCAAATAAACACAATAACAATGTAATAATTCCACCTAATATGATGAAACTATCTTGTGTACAACCAAAAATGCAACAACCTTTTCTTACCATCTCAACAGTTGCAGCATTTTTTAAAGTCCAAGTCAGGACCCTGTCAGTAAAAAGGTCCAAGTCCCAGTCACTTCTGAAACTCAAGGCCAACTCTAAAAGTCAGAACACGTTACATAATCTAAAAGGCATAGGATGGCACAGGAGGTATATTTCAATTCCAAAAGGGAGGAATAAGGGGATAAAAGGTCATGGGACCAAGGAAAGCCTGAAAACCCAGCAGATCATCCAGCATCTGGGGCACATGGTGGTGGGATGTAATTTCCAGAGGGCTCAGGTCGCACCATCCTAAATGTCTTGCTGGTTGCATCTCACACAACTCCTCTCTTAGGCTGGCTTCACTCATGGCCTGCAGCTCTCCTCAACAGGTGTTCCATGTTCTTGACAGCTGGGACTTTTTGGTATTTTTCATGCACCTTAGGCTTCATTTGCACAGCTACCCACTGCCCTCTTGGGACTCCTGGCCTACCTTCCAAGATCTTCCTTTGAACTCTTGAATGGAAACCTCCACAACCCCACAACTCTTACATTTTGTGTGCCTGAACAACTGGCATCAGATGCATGATGCTAAGGTCTGTTGTCAGCTCGATCGATAGCCAGGCCCCTGAGACTATGGTTGCAGCTGTCTCTGAGTACCTGGATGGCAGAGCATGGTGATACGAATCTTAGGGAACCAGTTCCCTAGGTGGCCTTTCTGTAGCCCTTTGACCATGTGATTCAGAAGCCTTGCGAACTGGTTTTCAGGAGTTTGAGAAAGGGTTCACTTCTGAAATGGGAGTTTACAATTTTATGCATTTCGGCCTACAGTGAATGTGGTCTTGCAGGTTCCTGAGATGGCCGTGAGACATCTTTTTATCCCTGGCCTACGTACTTCGTTGCTTTTGAATGATGCTCATCTCTTGGGAACCATACCAGTTTTGGTCCCACCTTTACACAGGGTTCCTTTTTACCCAACATTTAAGTTTTTCGAAATTTCTTGCTCTTCTTTTTTTGCCCATTTCTCACTATAAATCTGGCTATAAAGCACCCATACCATCATTCGAACATTGGACTGCCTTGGAATTTCTGCCATAAGATCAATTAGTCTGTTGCTCTTAATCTTAGTCTTCCACAGAGTCTCAGAATGTGGGTAAAATGTGGAATTTTTTGGCCAGAGATGAGCGTGCATGACCTGTAGTCCACTTTCCTGTGGCATCCTTTCCCAACTGAGATCTCACAAGCCCAGCCTTTACTGTGCACATTCTTGTCAGCATTCTAGTCTTCTGAGCTCTGACCAGAATTATTGATCACACTCTTACAGCTTTTTAGGGTTTCTGTAGGCCACATCTCCACCTTTTCCATACTTTTACAAACCAGTTCCAAAGGCTTCTAATAACTTGGTAAGGTACAGTCACAGCAATAACTTCATTTCTCTGGTACCAATTTTCTGGTCTAGTCAGCTGTCCTGTCACTGGGACACAATCACTATCTGCCATCCACAGCTTAAAGGAGGAGAGTTTTGTGTGGCTTATGGTTTCAGGGGATTCCGTCCCTTGTCAGCTCTAAGGCAGAAATGCAGTAAGATGAGTAACAATGCTTAGTTCATGGTGGCCAGGAATCAGCAGGGGATAGTGGGATAGGGGCCAGAGACCAGATGTAGTACCCAGTGTCATGCCTCCATGACTTACCCAGGCACACCCAGAAGTGTGTCACCTGTCCTCTAGATGGCTACCAAGTCAACCAAGTTGATGTTAAGCTTAACTATCACATCATGAAGCTCCATAGCATCGTCTTCTTTTCTGCCCTCAGGTGCCAGTGTAATGGACATGCAGACACCTGTAACGAACAGGATGGGACAGGCTGCCCATGTCAGAACAACACAGAGACAGGCACATGCCAAGGCAGCTCCCCCAGTGACCGCCGAGACTGCTATAAGTATCAGGTGCGGCTGGAGAGTGAAGTTACGGGCCCAGGTGCTAACTGAGGTAGCCAGGCCTGGGCAGGACCAACAACGTGGTTCTAAATACGTGACCTTGGGATCAAGGTCAGGCTGTTAGAATGTCATTCATCCCCAGTCAGTTTCAGGCCCTGGGAAATGATGCTGAGGGCCCAGATGTGGGCCCCTGGGGCTCAGAATAGTGTAGAAACAGTCTTCATTATAGATAGTCACAATCTGAAGGTTGCAAATGTCAGAAAACTCATCTTAGAGTAGCTTAAGGCAAAAGAAAAATGCAATATGTTGATTCTCAAAACTAAGGTCTAGATTGGCATTTGTGAAAGGGAGGAGTGTTGGACAAGTGGACATGTGGGAATCACACCATTCAGGCAGAGGATCAGCTAGTGCAAAGGCCTTGGGGTTAACAGTCTAGAGTCAGCCAGGTAGGTGGCTGAGGCTGGCCATCCTGTGCCAGGTGCTGTGTATGTGACTTACCAGTCCCCTGCATGAGCTTCAGTATTACCTGTGTACAGAGGATGACTGAACCTCAATCCAAGACCACACAGCTTGTGAGGAGGAGAAACCAGAAGTCCACAGAACTCTTCCTTGATGTGCCTCAGAGTGCCAGAGTCACTGAGCATGATGTCAGCAATAGCAGTGTGAAAGGGTCATGTCCTGTAGCAGAGACTTTGTGAGACAGAGTCTTATTCTGTAGTTCAAACTGGTCCTGAACTTACTACATAGCCCAGGCTGGCCTCAAACTCATGGCAATCCTCCTGCTTCAGCTTCCCAAGTGCTAAGATTATAGGCATGTGCCATCACATCCAGCTAATTTTTATGTGCTGCTGGGGATTCGAACCAAAGGCCTTGCATATGCTAGGGAAGTGCTTTAAGTAGTGAGTTACAACTCCAGCCCTGTAGCAGGGATATCTTTGAGGGGTGTCGTAGGGAGGTGGCCATGGGAGGGGGCTTAAGGCAGTGGCCTACTTCCTGTCGGGCACAGGGGATCAGTTCCTTTGGGGAACACCTATGCCCTAAACTTGACCTGATGCTGCCTCTACTCCTGCCCTGCCCATAGTGTGCCAAGTGCCGGGAGTCATTTCACGGGAGCCCGCTGGGTGGCCAGCAGTGTTATCGCCTCATCTCAGTGGAGCAGGAGTGCTGCCTGGACCCAACTTCCCAGACCAATTGCTTCCATGAGCCCAAGCGCCGGGCCCTGGGCCCTGGCCGCACTGTCCTCTTTGGCGTGCAGCCCAAATTCACCAATGTGGACATTCGTCTGACATTGGATGTGACCTTTGGTGCTGTGGACCTCTACGTCTCTACTTCCTACGACACCTTCGTGGTCCGTGTGGCCCCTGACACTGGCATCCACACTGTGCACATCCAGCCTCCCCCACCACCACCGCCACCACCACCTCCGGCTGACAGTGGACCCCGGACCAGTGGGGACCCAGGAGCACCAGGGACTGGGAGTGGGCCAGGCACCCCAGCAGAGCCACGAATACGGGAGGTGTGGCCACGGGGCCTGATTACTTACGTGACAGTGACAGAACCATCCACGGTACTGGTGGTCCGAGGCGTGAGGGACCGGTTGGTCATCACCTACCCACACGAGCATCACGCCCTCAAGTCTAGCCGCTTCTACTTGCTGCTGCTGGGTGTGGGGGACCCAAATGGGCCTGGTGCCAATGGGTCAGCCGATTCGCAGGGCCTGCTCTTTTTCCGGCAAGACCAGGCCCACATTGACCTGTTTGTCTTCTTCTCTGTCTTCTTCTCCTGCTTCTTCCTCTTTCTCTCTCTTTGTGTGCTCCTCTGGAAGGCCAAGCAGGCCCTGGACCAGCGGCAGGAGCAGCGCCGGCACCTGCAGGAGATGACCAAAATGGCCAGCCGCCCCTTTGCCAAGGTCACTGTCTGCTTCCCCCCAGATCCTACCGCCCCAGCCCCTTCCTGGAAGCCAGCGGGTCTCCCGCCACCCACCTTTCGCCGTTCTGAGCCTTTCCTGGCACCCCTGCTGCTGACAGGGGCCGGTGGGCCCTGGGGACCCATGGGAGGGGGCTGCTGCCCACCAGCTATCCCTGCTACCACTGCTGGCCTCCGAGCTGGGCCCATCACCCTGGAGCCCACAGAAGATGGCATGGCTGGTGTGGCCACTTTGCTGCTCCAGCTGCCCGGCGGGCCCCATGCACCCAATGGTGCTTGCCTGGGGTCAGCCCTTGTCACGTTGCGACACAGGCTGCATGAGTACTGTGGGGGTGGTGGGGGTGTAGGGGGCAGTGGGCATGGAGTTGGTGCAGGCCGGAAGGGACTGTTGAGCCAGGACAACCTCACCAGCATGTCCCTCTGACCTGCTGAATATTCCTGGCCACAGTAGCCAATTCACCTGATGGAGCCACCCTGGACCGGGGCCCTCGGACACTGGCTCCTCAGAGACCACTGGCTCCTTTCCCCTGGGAGTCCCCTTTGTTCTGCATTCAGCAACTATTTATTGAGTACCTACTTTGTGCCAGGCACTGTTGTAGGCACGGAGCAAAGACGGAAGTGAGAGAGGACGTTCCCTGATCTTGTGGGACTTAGGTTCTAGCGAAGGGAGACAATCAACATGCTTGTGTGTGCACATGTATGCACACAAGCTGGATGCTTTCACAGTGCGTGAGGCCCAACAGGACATGGCAGTGAAGGACTGTGGGGTGAGGTAAATCCTGCATTTGGAGAAGCCAGACAGGAAGATTTTTGGAACGTGAGTTCCAAGCAGCGGGAACTGGCAGGGCAAAGGCCCAGAAGTGGGAACCAGCTCGTTTTATTTGAAGAAGAAAACTGGCCATTATGACCCAGATCACATGCAAAGAATTGAGGGTGGAGACAGGTAGGACCTTCTGGGTACCAGGCAGTTTTTGGTTTTATTCTCAGGGCAATGGGAACTTGTTGGACTGCATTTGGGGGTGGGGTGGGGGAGCAGAATGGCAAGATTCAAGTCTATTTGAATATACTTGAGGTCACTGGAGTATCCTGTGGGGGATGGACTGGAGAGGGCAGGAGAGGCAGCAGGGTATCGAGGGATGATGGAGAGCTGGGTCACTTGCAGGGTGAATGTGGAAGGATACAGAGATGGTATCTGCAGATATCAGGGTAAGGAAGGGGTTACATCCAGGGTTAACATAAGTTGATGGCCTAAGATGACAGGATTTGAACTCGAGGACATGCAAGTCCAGGTTTAATATGAGATACTTTGGGCATCTCTGCAGTCAGGTCCACCTGGGAATACAGAAACCATTGAATGTCTCATCAGAGGAAATTGAGCATGGGGAGTTGGTAATGCTGGTAATGGCAGCAGTTGAAGAGTGGGGACAATGTGACTTCCCAGCAGTGGGTAAGAGCTGGAAGCTGCTGCCACATCCTTGTGCTGGAGGGACAAAGCTCAATGGTGGCTGGCACCGCCTGACCCTGGAGCTGGGGTCACCCCATGGACCATAACGCTTTTGTGGAGAGAGCTTTGAAGGAGACAGAATTACCTGATACGCCCCCACACAGCCGTAGGGTATTGGTGGGGGCAGGAGGGCTGGGGTTGGAGAGATAAGGTGGGGTCATCACACCACAGCTCTCTTCCAAATAGCAGTACCTTGATGGCTTTTGGACTCTCCAGGGGGCCATCCTACCTGAGCCACTTCCTGGGACTTTTGGACTCCTCTACTCCTTGGGGATCCCTTGACCAGTCCTGGCCATCCTGTCAAACCTGGGACTCTTTCCCAAGATTCCAACCCCTAGCTGCTGTTCTGTTCCTTGGAGGAGCTGGCCCCTGCATCTTGCCCTCTCTGCAAGTCCCGGTCTTAAAGCTTTCCCTCCCTAATGTTTGCGTTTAGAGGCAGTCTGGGCCGTGTCTGATGAGTGGAGTGACCGAATTAACAAATAAAGAGTGTGGGGAAGACCAGGTGTCTGACTGAGCATTGTCTGCATGCGGTAGAGGGAGGGCTGGCATGGACTCTGAATCAGCACCTGAGCACTGTGACTCAGTTAAATGCCCTTATCCTGGTGCAGTCTCAGAGCCAAGTGGCCCGGATCTGGTTCCAGGATGATAGGGGATTGGTACTAGAGGAGCTCCTTCTCCCCAGAAGAGACAAACTAGGGGGAACTGCGGATAGGGAGGTCTTTGACCCTTCCTTAGGCCTTGCCATAAGGAGACCCCAGTTTGGCTCAAGGAAGAAAGACTACTGTGGTCACAGGTACAGGTTTTACTCTGGACCCTGATGTGAGGTGACAGAGTTAGACAGCATGGAGACTGAAGCCAGCCCTAGCACTACAAGCTTTTTCTAATTCAGGTACACTCTCAAGGTCAAAACCCCAAGTGTCGTGGGAGTCACTAGCAAGAGATCCCTGCCCTCCAGCCATTGACTCAGCACAGTCATCTTGCTGGGAGTGCTCAGGAGGGACCTTCTCTGGATATCTCAGCCCCTAAACACAGCCAAGTCAAAGGCACGACTGCGTTTTAGGCTGCAGGGGTGTCAATCTGCAGTGTGGCTGGTGAATGACATGATATTTTTGAACATTGTGGGCAATGTAGGGAACTTTCAGGGACTACTCTGACCACATACAAATTTTGTCTTTGTGAATTGATGGTTGTACCTGTCTTCCAAGATATGACTATGAACTTGGCATTTACTGAGCATCATGCACTAGACTGCTTGGTTCTATTTAGTTTTTCCAACAGTGTTACAAGGTAGGAACCATATTTTTCAGTTGAGAGACAAAATTTAGATGTTGAGTGTCAGCTGTCATTTTTTTAATTGACATGTCACATCTTGATCATTATCACTTCCCCTTCTCACATCTTGAAACCTCTACCCCATCTTTTCGGTCTCCACAAACTCTTATCTTCTTACTTTTAAGATTTTTTTTTTTTTTTTTTTTTTTAGACAAGGTCTTGCTCTGTAGCCCAGGCTGGTCCTGAACTCACTATGGAGCCCAGGCTGGCCTTGGACTCACAGCAATCCTTCTATCTCAGCCTCCTGAGTTCTGGGATTACAAGAGTGTGCCACCATGCCCAGCTTTACGTGGTCCTGGGGAATTGAATAAAGGGCCTTGAGCTTGCTAGGCAAGTGCTTTAACTATTGTGCCATTCCTCCAGCCTCTTCTTTTACCTTTTTATGGCTTGGTTTTCTCAGAGAAACGTACACTATTTAACATTCTGTTAAACAGTCTGATACATTTTGCTAAGCCTGAGGGTCTCAAGGTACATCCATTTTCCTACAAATGATTCAGTGTATCTTTTCTTCCAATTTATCTTTGTTTATGGCAAAGTAGTACTTTATTGTACCGCATTATGTAAATATACCACATCTTCTTTATCCATTTATCTGTTGATACTGGCTTCTTCCAAGATTTGGCTGTTATAAGTTGTACTGCTACAAACGTAGATATTTATACTGCATCATTAGATTGTTTGAGATTGCTCTATTTTTTCCATACATGCATTCATAGCTATAAATTTCTGTCTTAGTTCTGCTTTCAGTGTGTCCCATAGATTCTACGATGATGTGCTTCTGTTGTGCTTCATTTGACTTTATATTACTTAATCTCCATATACGTGTACAGTTTCTGTAGTTCCTTTTGCTTTTGATTTTATTCCATTATGGTATTAGAGTATGCAGGAATAGTTTCAGTTGTTTGTATTTAAGCTTTTCTTGTGTCCAAGGATATGGTCTGTTTTGGAAAAAGTCCCACGTGCTTCTGAGAAAAAAGTATTCTGTTGACGCTGGATAGAACACTCTGTAGATTTGTTAAGTCCATTTGTACCACAATGTGATTGAGCTCTGATGTTTCTTTATTGATTTCTTTTGGTCCAGTTGACTTATATGTGAGAGTGCAGTATTGAAGTCCTCTAGTGTGATTGTACTGGGGTCTGTTTGACCTTTCATGTCCAGTAGTTCCTCTTTCATATAATTGGGTACATCTACATTGGGTGCATATATGTTCATAATTGTGAGTTCTTCCTGTTGGATTGTTCTTTTTGCCAGCATATAGTGTCCATCTTTGTCTCTTCTGATCTGTTTTGTTTAATGTCTGCAGTGTCTAAGAATAGTATAGGTCCTTCTGCTTGTTTCTGGGTTACACTAGCATGAAGAATTAGTTTCCATCCTTTTCAGTCTGTGTGCTTCTTTGTGGGTGAAGTGTGTCTGTGGCAGATAACAAATGGTTGGGTTTTGTTTTTTGATTCAGTCTTCCAGTCTGTGTCTTTTGATTGGTGTATCAGTACCATTAACATTGCGAGTAATTATTGTAATCCTGTCATTGTCTTATACTTCTCGTTTAGTTCTTTGTGTTTTTTCTCTCTGTTACATGTTCTCTTTCAGTGTTTGCTTTCCTTTGTGGTTCTTTGGTACTGTTTTTCTCTCTGTCTCTCTCCAAGATTTTCTGCAATACTGGGCTAGTGGTGGCAAATTTCTTTAGAGTTTCTTGGTCATGAAACTTTTTTTCTTTTTTCTTTCTTTTCTTTTCTTTTCTTTTCTTTTTTTTCTTTCTTTTTTTTTGAGACAGGGCCTCACTCTGTAGCCTAAGCTGGTCCTGAACTCACTATGGAGCCCAAGGCAATCCTTCTGTCTCAGACTCGCAAGTGCTGGGATTACAGACATGTGCCACCACACCCAGATTATTTGGTACTGGGGAATTGAACTTAAGTGCTTAGTGCTTGCTAGGAAAGCACTTTAACCAGTGAGCCATTCCTCCAGCCCTGAAACATTTTTACTTCTTTAATTTTCAGGGGTAATTTTGTGGATATAATAACATGGGTTGACACTTGTTTTCTTTTAAGGCTTGAAAGATTTCTTTTCAAAATCTCCTGGCCTTTAATGTTTGCATTGAGAAATATGCAGTAATTCTGATGGGTTTACCTTGGTAGAATAATGTCTTTTTCTCTTACTCCTTTTAATATTCTCTCTTGATATTAAATTTCTAAGGTTTTAATTATTATATGTTGAGGAGAGATTCTTTTCTGGTCAGGTTTACTTGGTGTTCTACAAGTTTCTTATATCTGAATGTTAATTTTTTTCCCCTAGATTTGGGAAATTTTCTGCCATTTTAGTGAACTAATGCTTTGTACCTTTTGAACTGTGTTCTGCAGTTTGTCTCACACCTATAATTCTGAGGCTGGTTCTCTGTGAGTCACTCAGCAGCCGGTGTATCCAGCTGCCTTGCTGGCTCCTTGTTTTGATCCTGCTTGATTATAATGTTAGTTTCCTCAGCCTTGTCTTCAGGGTCTGAAATTCTGTCCTCATAGTGCTTGAGCAGAGTTCCCATGCTTTCAGAGGAATTTTCCATGTCCTGAATTTCAGGTAGATTTCTTCTCTAATTTTCCAATTCTCTACCAAAATGTTCTTTCAGGGGCTGGAGGAATGGCTCAGCAGTTAAAGTACTAAGTACTGGAGTTCGATTCCCCAGCACACATTAAGCCGGGCCTGGTGGTGCACGCCTATAATCCCTGCACTCAGGAGGCTGAGGCAGGAGGATTGCAGTGAGTCCATGGCCAGCCTGGGCTACAGAGTGAGTTCAGGACCAGCCGGGGCTGCAGAGTGAGACCCTGTCTCAAAAAAAAAAAAAAAAAAAAAATCCAAAATGTTCTTTTATGTCTTGTGTTGCCTTATTTATCTCAGCCAGGTTTTTGTTTGTTTGTTTTTTGGTGAGTGTATAAACTCAGTTAACTTTGTATTCATTTGGACCATTATTTTGTAAATTTCTCTTTGAGTTTGCCAGTCATTACTTGCATTTGTTTAAATGTCTTTTTTTTAATTTTATTTTGGGACAGGGTCTTGCTCTGTGGTCCAGGCTGGTCCTGAATTCACTATGGAGCCCAGGCTGGCCTTGGACTCACGGCATTCCTCCTGTCTCAGCCTCCCAAGTGCTGGGATTACAGGCGTGTGCCACCACGCCCAGCTTATGTGGTGCTGGGGAATAGAACTTGGGTGCTTAGTGCTTGGCTTAGCGCTTCCTCAAGCACTTTAACCGCTGAGCCATTCCTCCAGCCCCTTAAATGTGTGTTTTTGAACTGACTGTAAAACAACTGGTCCACTTGTCTTTTGACTTCCTTTCCTGTGAGTCCCATTATTTTGGGGCCCATGACGTCAACTTCTGGGGAGTCAGATGTTCCTGCACGAGTCCTATTGCTTTGTCTTCCTATACCTGTGTTGCTGAGGAACTTCAGTTTACTGGTCTAACTGAGAGGTTGCTTTGACCGTGCATGAAGGTATGGGGAGAGGCCGAGTGTCCACTGAGTTCTGTGCTGGGAGTAGGCAGTGACTGGGACCTAACAGTCCGACAGCCTTGACGGGTCTTGTGTACACCCAGCCCCCATGTCAAAGCTCTCCAGTGTGTCCTGCGCTCTTCACTCTCTTGAGATGCTCCCGCTACCCATCAGCCAGGTCAGGAGGTCAGTGATCTTTCTCTGCAATTGTCTCTTGTGTCAGTTCCTTCCTAGGCTGATTAAGAGCGTCCCTCAGGTCTCTGGTGTGTGTCCCGTCTGTGGCTTCTTTTACCCTAAACAATCTAAACTCAGGCTGTTTTCAAGATGGCTCCTGCCCATGTCATTTCTTAGTGTGGCTGCCAAGTGCTGCTTCTCCTGAGATGGTCTGCTAAGCTCCAGGAGGCCTTTCCAGGGAGAAGTTTGCAGTGTGTGTGAAGCTCGTACCCCTCTCAGGCTGGTTTCTGGAGGCCGGGGCTACCAGTTTCTGTCAGTTTGTGTGGCCATCAGCTCCTGGCTTACCCTAGTCTGTGGCTACTGGCAGCTCATGGCCCTGTCCAGGTTTTATCAGGTGACTTCCCAGGCTGGTGTGTTCTTCTGCCTCTGATGCATCTGTGGGGTTTCCAATGTTCCCGTGGCCTCCTTTCAATTACTGGAGCTCTCCTTCCTCTCCAAGCTAAATTGAGCAGGTAGTTTTAAACTTTATTTAGGCTTTTTGGATGAGCCAGCGAGGAGCCATTGAGCAGGACTCATACTCAGCTACCATCTTGCCCAGAAGTTCCTCACTGCCCCTTGAACCCCAGCTGTCTGACTCTAAAACACACACCCCTGACCGGCAGCCCATTCTGCCTCCTGGGGAAGGAGCACTTCACTTAATGCAGGTCACATACCCGAGACCTATGCCAGGGCAGAGCAGGCACTGAAATGTTCAGGTTGGATGGTTTCGGGTGGGGGTCAGGCAGAAGTGACCAAGCCAGGAGCCAGCAAGCAGTGACCTTGAGACCTGTGAGAAGAATCTGAGCCAAAAAAGAGTTTACCCTGATCAGAAAGGACTCCATGTTATTCTTTGACCCCTTCGATGCGGTCCCTTCTGGCAGTCGCCTTGTGACTGCCTTCCTAAGCAGAGCTTTTTTGCTGCAATTGGCCCTTTCGCTAGGACACAGCAACTGTTCCTTTCACTATTGTCACTGCCCCCACACAAATGCCACGTGTCGTGTGTCCACCCTTCCCCTGCATCAGCCTCTCACCTCTCATTTCTCTTTGCACTGTAATTCTGGAGACTCGGAGTGACTGAGAAAAAGTCTGGATACAGAGAGCTGGAGGCCTGGGTGCTAGCCTGTGTGGGGATGTCAATATCTGGGACCTCAAGGAAAGAGGGACATCTTACCTAGGGTCAGCAGTCCTCCAGGAACTGTGCTTGGTGCTTGGCATGAGTCCTTAATGTTCCCAACATCATTGGAAGGCTTGTTCTGCCTTTTTTTTTTTTTTTTTTTTTTTTGAGACAGGGTCTCATTCTATCTATAGTCTCTATAGTCCAGGCTGGTCCTGGACTCATTCTGGAGCCCAGGCTGACCCCGAATTCATGGCAATTCTCCTGCCTCGGCCTCCCAAGTGCTGAGATTAACAGGCGTGCAGCACCATGCCTGATTGGGGAATTGAATCCAAGTTCTTGAGTTTGTTAGGTAAATACTTTAACCACTGAGCCCATCTCCAGCCCATCTCCTTTGTGGATTCAGAAGTTAAGTCTCTTGCTGGAGGCAAGCCTACAATCCCAGCTCTGGGAAACTGAGGCAGGAGAACTGCTGTGAGTCCAAAGCTAGTCTGGGCTACATAATGAGTTCAGGACTGGCCTAGACTATACAGCGAGACTCTGTCTCAAAAAAAAAAAAAAAAAGTCTCTGCATGGGAACTCAGGGCGAGTTAGGATGCGCACTGGGTTCCGACACAAGCCCAACCCTTTGGGGCCTCACATCCCCTCCAAAGTCATTTCCATTTTCTAAAGCCGTGTTGTCTGTCATGAGCCCCACAGGAGCTAGGGACGTAACAGTGAACAAAGTCATGCCCACTGGGGTGCCCAGGAATAGGTGAGTGATACAGTACATTCAAAGTGGCCAAAAAAGGAAGTGAAGGAAGGAGTTGGGACTTTCCATTTATTTTAAGGCAGGAATGAAAGATCTCTCTCATAAGATAATGTGAGAAAAGAAGGAGGTAGCCAAATAATTCTGGAGGAAAGATCATTAATACCAAGGGAACAGCCAGTGCAAAGGCCCTGAGATAGGGCTGTGGTTTGCATTTAAGGAAACAACAGATTTACGTGATTGGAGCATAAGGAATCAAGAGGAAATGGGAAGCAGACAGGGTTGCTGAGGGAGGAAGAGGCAGATCTTGCAGGTTCCAGGGTCTTGGTGAGGACGCTAGCTTTTGCTCTGTGGGGGATGGAGCCACGGGAGGATTCTGAGCACAGAAGGCCTGTGATCTGACATAGATGTTCACAGGATTTGTCTGTGGGGTAGCCCAATGAGGCTTTGAAGGGGAGAGTGGGGACAGCAGAGTGGGCAGCAGCGATGAGACTCTGGGTATATCAGTAGAGCCAACAAATTTACTGACGACTTGGATGCTGAGAGACAGAGGCCACAGAAGGTCTGAGCTTGCAGTTTCCCAGGATGGGAAGAATGAGGAGGGGGACGGCCGGCAGGGGCAGCCACTGGGTACGGGATGAATTACACCAAGGTGGCGTAGATCCTAGAGGCAGAGAGAGAGAGGGAGAGAGAGAGAGAGAGAGGAATAATGACAGAAATAGTATTAATGTAATAGTAATAATGTATGTAATGTAATAATGTATAACATATTTAATAGCTCCATCATTACATAGTATATAGCAGTAATATCAACAATGGCGACTTATTGAGGCCACATTTTGGCCTTACCATTTGTTGCATTGCTTATTGTCATATTTGGGACTTTGACATATTTGGGACTGTTGCCCTTGGAGGAGTAAACAGCCCAAGAGGAGTATGAATTTACTGAGATGACCCGGCTAGTGGCCAGCAAGGGTTAAGACTGGGTCCTCAGTCTGTCCGGTTTTGAGCCTTGAACTTTTTCTAATCTATAGGTTGGGGAAGGGGGCTCCGCACACCACCCCAGGGCAGCTCATTACTCCAGAGGCAGGGTGGTGGGAGAAAAGAAGTTTTTTACAGTGAGCTAGCTGATGGGAAGATGGACCCAGGTGGGCATCATCCTAATGGGCATCCATTTTGCCAGGAAGCTGACTTACGAGTGATTTATTTATTTATTGAGGCAGGGTTTCGCTGTATGGCCCAGGCTTGTCCTGAACTCACTATGTAGCCCAAGCTGGCCTCAGACTCACAGCAGTTGTCCTGCCTCAGCCTCCTGAGTGCTACAATTGCAGGCATGTGCCACCACGCCTGGCTTATGTGGTGCTTGGGAATTGAACTGGGAGCCTTGTGCTTGCTAGGCAGGTGCTCTAACTACGGTGCTATTTCTCTAGACCATAGGAGTGGTTTATATAGGAGATGGGGGATCAGGAATGGTGGGCGCCTTTTCACAAGTGGCCAGATGAAGCACATGACTTTTTTTTTCCTTTGGCGCTGGGCATGGAACCTGGGGATGCTCGCCCTGAGCTACATCCTTAGCTCTTACTCTTGTTTTTCTTTTTTTCCACTATGGACCCCAGGCTGGCCTTGAACTCACAACCCTCCTGCTGCAGCCTGCTGGGTGCTGGGATAGCAGGCATGCGCCACCATGCTGGACTTACTTGGTGCTAGGGAATCAAGGTCTTGTGCTTGCTAGACAAGTGCTCTCCTTCTAGTCATGCTTTCTATTTTTAGCATTTTGAGACAGGGCTTTGCCACGAAGGTTGCCAAGGCTGAAATTGGAACTTGTGCTTCTCTTGCCTGAGCCTTGCTTGTTGCTGGGGTTACTTACAAATGAATACCATTGCCCTGGGGTTGGTGTCAGTTGATTGTTTTGGAATCCAGGCCCTCATGCATAAGGGCAGGTTCTGTATCAGGGAGCTACATTCCCAGTCCTGAGAGGCCTGGCCTTAATGTTCAGCTTCATAAAGAGGGTATTTTGAACCAGACAAGCCTGAAGGATCCCTTTTAGTTCCCGATAGCCTTAAGCTCCACGGTGCTTTGTTTTGGAGACAGAGTCCCCAAATCTGTCAGAAGTGTGTATGGGGATGGGGGGGGGGCGGTAGGGCTGGAGGAATGGCTGAGCACCACATAAGCTGGGCGTGATGGCACATGCCTGTAATGCCAGTACTCGGGAGACTGAGGCAGGCGGATTGCTGTGAGTCCAAGGCCAGCCTGGGCTCCATAGTGAGAAGTGTGTGTGGGTCCCCAAATCTGTCACAAGTCCATAGGTATTGAAAGAACAGGGCTTTCCTAAATGTTTTCTTTGAACCTTGGTACCAGGGTTGGGGGGGGGGGGGTGCGTCCTGCCAGGAGTGAGTGCCTGTCTCTGGCGCCTGGTTCCAGGATGTGGGAAGAACTTCAGATAGGGATCGGCGCTAAGGGGTGGTGGTTTTACTCGGTTAAGTGAAGATGCCAGGGCCCAGAAAGGGAAGACTCACCAGAGCCAAAGTCATTACGCAGCTGGTCTGGTCGCACGCCTAACTCCTCCATTCGCAGGAGACATCGTCCTAGGTCCCCACCTTCCTCACCAAACCTCCTTCTCCACCCAGATTCCTTCCCGGGGACAGAAAGGATGTAGGCGGGGTTGGTTTTCAGGTTTTTATTGTGGGTGTATTTTTGGCGGTGGGACAGGGCGGCGGGGCAGGCTACCCCTGCAGGGGCCAGAGGCCGGGCCCAGCTGTGGGGGAGGAGGGCGGGCAACACCTTTACCCTCTGATCTTCAGCTCCCGAGCCATTTGACAGAGGGCACAGGGCAGGCAAAAGGTGAGGGTCGCCCAGTCGTGCCCGACGGAGCCCTAGAGGGTGGGAGAGAGCGGTCAGGAACGCCGCGGCGGCCCCAGGCGGCCCCAGGCGGCCAGGCCCCAGGCCCCGGCGGCTCCGGGTAGGGGCAGGTGCGCACCTGGATGTTGTAGCGCTCACGCATGCCGGTGCGGATGGAGTGCAGGCCTCCGGGCAGGTAGGGCGCGCAGCAGCACTCGCCGAAGTCGTCGGAGATGCGACACGCGAGGCACAGCGGGGCGAAAGTGCCGCAGAGACCTGGGCGGGGAGGCCAGCAGTCAGCTGGGAACCCAGGAGGACGCCTAATCCAGTTCCCGGGAGCCCAGCCACTGGGAGGGACAGGGAGGGTTCCCTGCGGCGGGGTGACGGGGAAACGGGGCGACTCCCGCAGGAACTGGGTTGCTGGGGAGGGCGGTGTCAGGATACAGCGTTTGAAGAGGCAGCTGAAGTCACGAGGAGCAGGTGGGAGAGACGTCAAGACCCTCCCTAGCAGTATGGGGGTCCCCGGCAGGACCAAGGGCGAGAGGTGGGAACTGAGGCCGCTGAGGGCAGGTGGGAGTGGGGCCATCAGAGGGCGCATCCGAGGCGGCTGTACAGCTCCTGACCCTCCCTACGTCCGGGACACTCACAGATGGGCATGTCGTTGCAGCAGTCAGTGAGACCCGTGTGCCAGTCGCTCAGCTGTGACTGATAGCAGGTGCTGGCGCACTGGGGCTGCGTGGTCACGGGGTAGGACATGGCTAGGGAGGGGGAAGCAGAAGTCAGCAGGTAGCCTGGCAGGACGTTGCCCCCAGTCCGCCCTGTTCCCCCTGCCGGGCAGGCTGGGCGTGGCCACCAGGCCGCCCTCTGAGGGGACACCACTAAGCCCCCCTTCCCTTTTGCCACGTCTGGGCAGTGACACCCAGTCTGTCCCTGTTGCCCAGTCTGTCCCTGTTGCGGCTGCCTCCTGCATGTGTGATTGGGCTGGGGTGGGTGGGGGTCCTGCAGATCTGAGGAAGGATGGTGGGTGCCTCTGGGCAGGGGCTGGGCAGGCCGCCTTCTCCCCCTCTGGAGTGTGGCGTTTCAGCATTTCTGGGGCCTCTGGGGTGAAAGCAGCTGCCACTGGTCTTCCGAGGCAGGACACCCAGGGGAGGGAGGCAGCAGCTTCCGTACTGAGAGGGTGGCGGTCCATCCAGCGATCCCACCTTTGCCTTTCACGTGGTCGTGCATCTCAAACTGCATTTTGCTGGCCCTGAGGAGGCGGTGGCGTGGATGCAGAGGCGGCTGCGGCCAGCGGCGGAGTCTGTCCAGGGGCCTCTGGATATGGGGTGGGGAGGGCAGGGGGCTGGGGCACTGGGGACTGGGCTGTCAGGGGTAAGGGAGCTAGGGGAGAAAAGAGGCCAGGTCAGCCTGTCACCCGGGAGAAACGTGGCATTGGGGATGGGTGAGGGCGAGAAACTCGCCCATCTGTTTGGAGCTGCCCGACAGGCCCAGAGGACCCTCCTGAGAGCAGAGACAGAGCTGGAGAGAGACTGAGAGACAGACGACACAGACGGGCAGAAGGAGAGATCAGAGCCCGGTGAGTGCAGGTGTGCTGCCAGTAAGGCCCTCACGCGCTTGGCACGTTTCACAGAGGGATGTGACGAGGAGGGCCCCACATCTGATGGCCCAGGCCAAGGGGGTAGAAGCAGGGACACTGAACTGCAGAGCCTCCAGACTCAACCTAGTGCCCCTCAAGAAGGAAGATGCGAGAAAGACAGACATCTGGGAGAGACAGAGCTACAAGACAGAGATGGAGAAGCGAGCAAGGGGGGTGAAGGGAGGAGAGAGTCGGGTGCCCCGCTGTGGGCAGGGAGGGTTGCTCCTACCTGCAGGCTGAAGATTCGGTGATGGAGACAGAGATGGGGTGACAAAGGCACTGAGTTCTCAGTTCCAGGCCAGGAGCTTCTTATATGGGCCTTGCCACATGGCCCTGGGCGGGGCTCTGACAGAGTGCCCAGGGAGCCCAGCCAGTCCGGCTGACCCTCTTACCCCTGCTGGGATTTCCTGCCCTCTCTCTCCATTCTCCACCCCGCCTTCCCCTTCTGCCTTACCTCCCAGGAAATTGTGTGTGTTGAGGGGAGTTGGGGGTCGGGATGAGAAGATGGGGGGAAAGATAGAACTGGGAGTAAGAAGAGATGGAAACAGACAAGGGAGATAGGGATGATGGAGGAATGATGCAGCTGGGGCAGCAACAGAGACCCAAAGAGGTAGAGACGGGGAGATGCAGAGAGGTCAAGAAGACTTAGGGAAGTAGGGAGGGGAGAGAGAGGGGACTCAGAGAGGTGGACAGTGACAGGATCGATGGAGAAAGATGCCAAGAGACAGGCACAGAGACTGAAGAGAAAAAGAAAGGATTCAGAGAAGAGGGGCCCAGAGATGGACAGGTAGAGGGAAGGTTGGGTGTTGAGGAACCTGGAGCATGCCAAGGCCCGGAGAGGGTGGACCTCCAGAGAAAGGTCGGGTGCACGAGCTGGTCCAGAGTGAGGTCCCCTCTGAGGCTCTCTGGCTGTGCTAACTGAATTTGCCATTTTCCAGGGATAAGGGAATGTTGTCCTTCTGTTCAGGGTCAGGAGACACATGGGGTAGGGTGTTTTAGGGTGCGATTCTTGCTGGGACCAAAGTCAGCAATCTCATTTTACCTCAATTCCAAATTGGGAAGGGAGGAGGTCACCAAAGGAAATGGAGCTAAAGGATATGGATGTGGCCCTGGTGACATCTGGGCCCTAACAGAGCAGGAGACTAAGGTTGAGTAACCTAGACTCCTGCATCTGAGGGAGGGGTCCTGGGGTCTGGAGCACTGAGTATCATCTTTGTAGGCTAACCTGCACATTCCTGGGTAGGCAGGGGTTCTGGGGGTTTCAAACTTCTGGGCTCAAAGCTGGATATCGTGGCATATGCCTGTAATTTCAGCACTCTGGGAAGCTGAGGCGGGAGGATTGCCAAGTTTGAGCTCAGCTTATACAATTTGGTGACTTGGCAATAATATGTCTCAAAATAAAAAAGGGCTGGGGACATAGCTCAATGTGAAGGCCTTGACTCAGTATTGCTGGGCTCAAGAGGTGAAGAAGCTGGGGCCTGGATTCTTGAGTCGCCCGAGTACCCCCTCAACAGGCCTGACAGGGTTGGAGGTGACTCAGTAAGGGAAGCGGTGTTAGAGCTGGGTGGGGTTTCCAGCACGGGTGTCACCCAAAAATGTAGGAGGCACCAGAAAGTTGGGGTGTCACCTATAGAGAAGGTGCTGTCATCACCGCACTAGGCATAGAGATGGGGTGATGGCAGGTGGATCGCCTTCTGGTCTGGGATCACAGCTTTGCCCCACGCCCAGCATACCAGGGCCCAAGGCTTGGTCTCCAGGCACCACCCAGGTGATGGCTGTCCTTTTCCTCAGACCTGTGGACAGTGCTCACTGTGTTGGCTATGCGCGTCCATAATGAGGTCTGGAGCCCGTGCACCTGGGTGGCATCTCCTCTCTTTGTTCTCGTGTTCCTGTCTTCCTGCCTCTGCCTCTTCAACTCTCTACTTCCGAATCTTTATCTTTTCTCTTCTCTGCAGATCTACTTCTGAATCGCTCTGTGTCTCTGTGACCTCATCCTGACATCGCTGTCCCCTACCTCAGGATCTCCCTTCATCTCCCTATTTCTCCCTCCCTCTAGGCCTACCCCGTAGGGGTAAACCGGGGTTCCTTCCCCCCAGTTGTCTGGACTACAAGTTGCAGGTGACTCAAGATTGGTCATCTCTGAGGACCCCAGGACTCCCATGATGACCATCTGAGTTGTCCTCCAGTTTCCTCTTCTGATACTGCCCGAAGGCCTCAATTAGATCCAGCTAGTCACTCAGATGAGGAAATCGGGACTGGGGAAGATGTGAGGTGGCTGGCTTGGTGCTGAGGAGCCCAGGAGCAGGGAGCGGTGAGGCCTTTGCAGCTGGCAGGTGCCTATGGCCCAGCCGCTAGCCAATAGGCTTATGTTCTCCTTTGCATGGCTTCGTCAGATAAAATGCAAGATGCCTAGTTCAACAGGAATTTCAGATATAAACAATAAATACTTTTTTAGTGTTCATATGTTCCATGCACTATACTTAAACTACTTATTTATCTGGAATTCAAATCAAACTGGAATTGTTTTTGTTTTCTGGTGCTGGAGATTGATCCCAGGCCATTGTACCTACTAGATAAGCGCTCTGTCACTGAGCTATTTTCCAATAATATGTCTCAAAATTTAAAAAAAGGGGGAGACTGGGATGGAGAGTCTTTTTATTTCTACTTTGAAGTAGAATTTAGCAAAGTCACTAAGTTACCCTGGCTGGGTTTGAACTTGTAAGCCTCTAGCCTCGACCTCCCAGAGTGCTGGGATTATAGGAGTACACCACCACACTTAGCTAAATTTTTAAAAAATTGGAAACAGGTTTTTCCTAGTTACCCAAGATGGCCTTCAACTTAAGATCCTCCCTGCCTCAGCCTTCAGATTAGCTCAGATTATAGGTATGTGCTCCTTTGCCCAGGTGGATTTCTAGTTTTACTTGAGAAATCTGGAATCCTGACTTCAAAGAAAGAGAATCCAGGAGTCCAGGTCCTGAGCTTCCCTTCTCTGGACCTGAGAGTCCAGGTCTGGGTCCTTCTTGTCTCCCTGTGAGTGAGTGGGACCCCTCCAACCCCTGCTCCCTCACCTAGAACTCAGGCATCCATTCTAAGCTCAGTTGCCCAACATGTGTTTCATAAAGCAAGTTGTGCCATTTGTGGGCCTGGTGGAACCGGTCTGGCTGAGCAGACCAGCAGAAGGCCCCTTCCCATCCTAAACCTGTGTTTCCTTGAGGGCCTGCCCAGCGGAGCAGGAGAGATCAGGGAGCTCTGGGTGTGTCACTGTCTGGCTCGGGTGTGCTGTGTCTCCATGTGTGACTGTGAGGGGTGTCATGATATGTTTCTCTTCTTCTTCTCTTTCTCTTTCTTCTCTGTACTAGGAATTGAACTCAGGGCCTTCACATAGAGCTATATTCCCAGCTCTTTTTTATTTTTTATTTTTGACAGGGTCTCGCTCTGTAGCCCAGGCTGGTCCTGAACTCAGTGTGTTGCCCAGACTGGCCTTGAACTCACAGCAATCCTCCTGCCTCAGCCTCGTGAGTCTGAGATTACAGGCGTGCGCCACCATGCCTACTTTATGTGGTGCTGAAGAATTAAGCTAGGGCTTTGGGCTTGCTAGGCAAGCTCTCTAGCCTGCTGTTGTTATTCCTCCAGCTTTTTTTTTTTTTTAATTTTGAGGCAGTGTTTTGCTGAAACACTAAATTGCCAAGATTGGGTTGGAATTTGCAATCCTCCTGCTTCAGCCTCCCAGAGTGCTAGGATTACAGGTGTGCACCATCATGTCCAGCATGAGAGTCTTTCTTTGTGTAACTTCTGTGGGGTGCCATGTAAGTGAAGGGTCTTGCCTATCTGTGTGGTGAGTTAGGTACTTGTGATTCCATTTACCGCACCTGTGTTTGAGAATGTTCTTGGTTACCGTGGCACTGTCGTTCTGACTGGATTGAAGCCCCATTTTTTTTTCCTCAGTGCTGGTGATTGTCACTGAGCTAAGTACTTTTTTAACATTTTAAATTTTGAGAGAGAGTGTCAAGTCACTAAGTAACCTAGGCTGGGCTTGAACTTGGATCCTTCTACTTCAAGCCTGTTGGAGTACTGGAATTCCTGGCGTGCACCACCACACCCAGCTAAGACAGCAGCTGCTCACTGGAGGGCAGCCTCATGGGATGGATTCTGGAGACAGAGCACCTGGGTGGGAATTTCAAGTGCCTCTTTGTTTGAAACAGGGTCTCACTATGTAACCCAGGCTGGCCTCAAACTCATGATCACCCTGACTCAGCTTCCCAAGTGCTGGGATTACAGGTATGTGCCACCGCTCCTAGATTCAACTTTCTTTTGCTGGGTGTGAAACCTTGGGCAATTCTCTAGACTTCTCTGCATGCATCTCAGTTTTCCTATCTGTAAAATGGGTTTTTTTTGTGGGGCTGGGGGTATAACCCAGCAGTTACTTGCCTAGCAATCGCAAGGCCCTATATGATTCCCCAGCTCCAAATAAGCCAGGTGTGGTGGTGTATGCCTGCAATTCCAACATTCTGGAGGCTGAGGCGGGAGGATTGACATGAGTTTGAGGCTAGCCTGGACTCCATAGTGAGTTCAGGGCCAGCTTGGACCACAAAGTAATGGAGACCCTGTCTCGGGGCACTTTTTTTTTTTTTTTTTGAGACAGGGTCTCGCTCTGCAGTTCAGGCTGGTCTCCTAAAGTCACTATGAAGCCCAGGCTGGCCTTACACTCACAACAATCTTCCTGCCTCAGCCTTGGTAGTACTGGAATTACAGGCATGTGCCACCATACCCATCGTATGTGGTGCTGGGGAATTGAAACCAGGGCTTTGAGCTTGGTAGGCAAGCACTTTAATTGCTGAGCTATTCCTCCAAATCCTGCAAATGCAGTTTTTGAGAAGATTAAATGAGTTAATGCACGTGAAGGGCTTAAATTTAATTGTGCCCAGCACGTAGGAAATATTTTGTGTTTGTGAAGATGATGATTATGTTCTGTTAGCTTTTAAAAATGCAGCAGTGAACAAAACCAAGTCCTTGCTCGTTTCCTCTGGCATACTGCCGCCAAAGCCAGCGCTGCAGGCGGTTCTTCGGGCAGGGACTGGACAGCGGCGGGCGGATGGCGGGCGGATAGTTGCGTAGCCGCGTAGTAGTAGGATATTTCTGTCGTTACGGGCGTTTCTGTGCCTCTGTTTGTGTTCGTGCTCAGAGGTGATTTCACGTGCTCTCTGCGTGACCCCCGGATGCTGCGGTTAGGTGGTTAGACACGCCTAACGCACATTTTGAAAGCATGCTTGGGGTGAGCCTGCCTTTCCCGGTTGGAGGTACTTGGAGGGTTCTATATTTGGAGCCATGGGAACGCCCCTCTCACCCCCCAGGCCACACCCTCCTGTGCTTGTCACTGCTGGTGAGCTGAGCCTCAGCTGACTCCTTCCAAAATTAGCCTCGGGTTTTGTCCGTTGAGGGTGGTGGGTCCTGTGGCTTCAGGAGACACAGAGACAAAAGGAAAGGTGTCTGGAGACTGGGAGGCCCGCGAGAGGTTGAGGAATGTGATGGGGACGGAAGGTGGGGACAGAGGGAAAGCCTGGAGTGGTGTGAATGCTTGCTTGTCCATCCATTAGAAGTGCCCTTGTAATGGGTCGGGACTTCTGGGGGATCGCTTCAAGGTCTAGTGTAAAGTAGAGAAATCTAGAGAGGTGAAGATGCACCAGGAAGCTGTCACTGCCCCAGGGTGGCCCGCATCTTGATGATGGGTCAAAGTGACAGCCTGAGTGATGGAGATGGAGAGATGGAGAGGAAGGAGGAGGGAGGAGGGAAGAGGTAGGGCCCTACCCATCCCCCACCCCAGGCCTGTTCTGTCCACATCAAAGAACAGAGACCATGAGGAAAAGGCTGGGACGCCCCCTTGAGTCATTTTCTTATCATCTCCTAGTGGGATAATAACATGCCTGTCTGGTCCTAATCACTGTTTTCACCCCAACTAGGCCCAACACCCACAGCAAGAAGGGATGGATGAATCTGGTACCATGGAGTCTGGGGGAAAAATACAGCCCCCATCAGCCAAGACCAGGAATTCCAGTCCACACCGCACCCCCCTTCCCCAGGAATGTCAGCTGTCAGGATCTCTCTTTTTATTCTGCCATTCTTTCTTTCTCTAGGCCTGTCTTTATCTTGTATTCATTTGTGTTTTGTGCCTCTCCTGTCTCTGCCCTGGTTTCTCTCTCTCTCTCTCTGTAGTTAGTACTTGAACCTAGGGACTTTACACTCAGTTACATCCCAGTTCTTTAATTTTTTAAAATATTGAGACAGTCTTGATAAGTCACTAAACTGCCTGAGCTGAAGTTGATTTTGCGATCTTCCTGCCTCAGCCTCCCAGAGTGCTGGAATCATAGGCATGTGCCATCATACCTGCTCCCTCCCCCTTTTTTGACCTGCATTTGCATTGGACCTCAATTTTCTCCCTTGTAAAACGGGGATAATAATAATAATGGTGATAATCTGCTCTCTTAGAACTGTGATGATGAAGACATGAAATAATTATGTAAAACGCTTAGCCAAGAACCAAGGCCACAGTAAATTCAGGAAAACTCTATGATTATTATTGTTTTATTATTTTTATCTCTGCGTCGGTATCTGTTTTTCTCTTTGTCTCCATGTGAATCTCAAGTCTCCTCCTCTTCTGGCTACAGAGAGCACCCTGCCTCGGCTTCCCTGGTACGGGACGGGGGAAGGGCACACCCACACCTAGGCGGGAGCTATTCCCTGCTCTGCCTCAGGACTCAGAACACTTGCCTGTAGGCGAGGCCTGGCTCCAGTCGCTGGCTCCAATCTCGTTAATGGTCTCATAAAATCCTGAGCCCTAAATCTGTCATCCCTGGGTAGGCCAATGATTTTTGGAATGCAGGAGTCCAGGTCTCAAGACCTCAACATTTCAGATTCTTAGCTTTGCCCCACCCCGCTCTCGCCACGTTCCCCAATATCGATCTAGAAGTCCAGATCCCCCATCCCTGGCCTGGTCAGGTCCTCAATCCCCTGCTCCTTCAGGATCAGGGAGTCTGGACTCATCTGGCCCGTCCTCCCTCAACACCCAAGGCCAGCAAACAGCCCAGGTATGTGCCGCCAGACACCCCATTCATACTATCTTGCGCTCGACTACGCCCTCAACCACAAGCCCCTGTTCTATCCAGCGGCGGGTCTGACACACCAAAAACTTTTCAGGAGACTCGTCTAGCTACCCGTGACGTCAGTCACTATCATCCAACCAATAGACACTCTGCCTCCAGCTCTCCAGACTCAGTCGCATGGGCGTGACCGCAGCCCAAGTCGGACAGCGATAGGGCCCGGAGGACGCCAATCTCCGCCAGTTTGCCGGTCTGCCAATAGACTGGAAGCCTGCGGTTCAGGTCCACTAAGCAGAGGCCTCTGCGGTTCGCGAGGAAACGGGTTCTGCGGGACCGGCTGGGTAAGCCCTTTCCAGAATGACCAGCGTTAGGATTCTGGACATAACTCAAACGGGAAACGTCGCGGGTTGCAGCGCAGGGGCAGTTTAGCCAAGACAAACCCAGTTTGCTTTCCTGGAGAGAAACAAGGTCCACGACCAAGGCACGACCTCAGATACGCATCCGTGTGTTTCCGCAGCCCTAAGCCTGGCTCCCGTCAGGCCCCGCCGGCTCTACTCGTCCATCCTGGCAGTTCTTCCTCCTCAGTTCCCTCCCTTGTCCCCCTGTAGAGCCACCCGCTCCTTGGGCTTCTGGTGTTGGGTGGCGGTGATGATGAAGATGAGTCAGACCTGGGCCCGCCCTCAAGGAGCCCCGGGTCAGATGGCAGGGCAGACACGGATGGGCAGGGATGTGAAGGGGTGGGGAGCTTAAGAGGATCTTTTTTTAAAGGGGTGAGCAGGGGCAGGAAAGGATTTCCAGCAGCGGCAGCCCGAGGTGTCATGCAAAGGTGGAGAGGAGGTGTGGGGAGGGTGTTTCAGCGTGAGCGAAGAGGCCAGGGAGGCGGGCAGAGCATCACTAACCAGGTGCAGGTGGCCGAGTGGGAGGCCGGTCGTGTCCGCTTGCAGGCAGGGACACTAAAGCTGAAAGAAGATGAGGAGGTGGGCAGACTTCGTACAGGAGGGAAGCGGTGGGGGCAGACCTAGAAGTTTAGAGCAGGGTGGGCTTGAGTGAGACCGGAGCCAGAAGGGGGCTCTGGCAGAGACCCAGGCAGGACGGGATGGAGCCTGGTTCAGGACCGAGCTGAAGGGGTCAGGCCAATATTCAAGAGCAACGAGGAACAAATATGGAGTGAGTGACCCGTTGGGCAAAGGAGTGTCCAGGATAAGACCCAGAGCTCTTGCCCCTCCCAGGCCCCATCCTGAGAGGGGGACGGGAAAATGAAGCAGGTTGGGGGGGTGTTGACTCTTTTGAGAAAGGTGAGCAAGGGGTTGGAGGGCCCAGTCATGGGGAGCTGTGTGGGCGCTGGGTTCTCAGGGAAATTCTGCACTGTGGCTTCCTTTTCAGCACAGGGCTTGACTTGGAAGTCACTTATTGGATGAAAAAGGTCTCTGAGATGAGGTTTCCTGGCTTGTCATCCTTTCAGGAAGCTCGTGCCTCTACGTCGTCCCTCACTCCCTTTCCAGCAACATTAAAGCACTTCTCATCGTTTTTGGATAGGAACACACTTTCTACCAAATCATCTTTCATCCTTTTACTGCTGAGCAGCTCGCACACACCGGCCCTATCGTGCATTTTCTGCTCCCCTCTGAATCCACCACATCTGGCTGGCAGCCCAGGTCCTTTGGGCAAGTGCTCCAAGGGCCCCAGCTCCTTGCTGAGGTCCGGGGATTGCATTTCAGTGCTCAGGTGTCATGCACCCCTCCCTCCTGCCTGGCACTCCCTAGGCTTTATATCCTTGTCTTTCCTGGCTGATGGCTTCTTCCCTCTGCAGCTGCTCCCTAGAAACTTCCAGCATTCCTCTCACACTGCTCACCCCTGTACTGGAGGCTGTGGGCATCAGGGCTGTCTGTCCTGGTCCTTCTTGAGTCCTGCTTGCCCACTCTTTTAGGAAAGGTTCCAGTCGTTTGGCCCCAGCTAGGAGTGAGGCTCTCCTGGCTGTACCTTGGGGGTGTCACCCAGAGATCTTTTCTCTGTCTGTTTTTCTCTCTGCCCTCTGCAAAAACACCTGGGCCTTTGCCAGGGAAGAGAGCACCTCACTATCCACCAGTGAGACCCACGCCACCCTAACCCTTTTGTTCTCTTGTAAACTTGTTCCTACCTTCAAAAGGTCCTATTCATCGATCCTCAGTTAAGGTTCTGCGATGTGCTGCCTGTACTCCCTACCCTAATGGCCTCTGCTGGGCCTTGGCCTGGCCTTCCCGGGTCCCTAGCCTTTTCTGTTGCCTCCAGAGTCCAGTCTTGCCTTCTCCCCAGAGGCTCTTTCAGTGCCCAGAACTGAGCCTGTCCCTTTCCTGCTCAAAGCACCTCTGTGGCTCCCCCCAGTTTTTCCAGTTATAGCCCAGATCCTTCAGGATCTGCCCCTGCTGCCCCTGCAGGCTCCTCAGGCCACAACCCACTTCTCACCTGATCTTCTGGCCAGGTGGAGGCCCACATCACTGCCCACTAGACCTTCATAAACTGGTTTCCCCATCATCCCCCAGGACTGGGGATTGAATTCAGGGCTCTACAATGAGCTCCATCCCCAGCACTCTTTCCCCCTTTAATTTTTTGTTTTTAAAGATAGGGTCTGGCGAAGTCTGTAAGACCCTCAGGCTAGGCTCAAATTCTGCCTCAGCCTCCCAGAGTGCTAGGATTACAGGTGTGCACCATGGAGCCTCAATCTGGCATGGCACGCTCTCTCTCTCTCTCTCTCTCTCTCTCTCTCTCTCTCTCTCTCTTCCTTTTGAGACAGGTTCTCACTCTGTAGCTCAGGCTGGTCCTGAACTCACACCATGTAGCCCAGGCTGGCCTTAGACCCATGACAATCCTCCTGCCTCAGCCTCCAGAGTGCTGGGATTACAGGTGTGTGCCACCATACCCGGCTTTGGCATGTTTTTTTCTGTTGAGCACGTGTGCTCATCCTGGTCAGCCTCCCTGTGCAGCCCGCATTCTCTGGATCACCGCAGGGTAACTGAAGCCAGGACAGGAAAGCCTGTTGGCAGGCTCTGGGGACACATTGTCTACGTTCTAAACCTTGGGCAAGGGGCAAGGAGTTGGTTGAAGGCTGTACGACTGGGCAGCTTGTACTTCCAGCATTTTGGTGACCAAGGGTTTGTTTTCCTGCTAACTTTGCTCCATTTCTGTGGGGACCTTGGGTCGCTACTGTTTTTTTACTTGGTGGTTGCCAGGCTGGGACTGTGAAGGGGTTAGGTTTCCATGGAACCAAGGACAGTCCAGCCTGCCGAGGGGCTGCAGGGCGAGGATCCCGAGCCCAGCATCCTTTGGCTCCCTACCTACATTATGTGGGAGTGGGATGTGAGTCGCTATAATTAGCGCCCTCTCCCCCCCATGTAACCCCACTTCTTTGTTACCAGCAGCTTGAATCCGATGCTGCCCTCTGCTGGTCAGACACCCCATCCAATTTGAAGAGGCCAAACTAATTAAATAGTTTTATTTACAAAAAGAGAAACCGACTTGCAAAAGTCGGTGGCAGCAGCAGCAATAAAAGGCAGTGGTATAATGCAGTTCCGGTCCCGCTGATGGGTGCGCGCGCGTCCCCCTCCCCAAGCTCCGGTTGCGTCTTGCCGCAGCCCCTCGTGGTCCCTTGCTTTAAGGCACAGCCCGCCCGCCCCGCCCGGCCCGCCCCTGGCCGGGTCACATCTGGGGTCCCTGCGGCCGTCCCGGGAGGCATTCATGACGGAGGCCAGCGCAAAGGGGAGGAGAGATCTTTAGTGTCCCCCGCACCCGCAGCCCCCCACCCGCGTGGCCGGGCTCAGGGCGGCGAGAGGACGAAGCGGATGCGCTCCACGCACAGCTCGGCCGCCTGTCTGGTCTCGCGGCACAGCGCCGCCAGGCTTAGGAAGCCGTGTGGCAGGTCCTCCACCACACGCAGGGTCACGGGCTGGCCCACGGCGCGCAGTCGCCGAGCGAACATGACCGAGTCGTCCAGCATGGGGTCCAGCGCGCACGCCTGCGGGAGGGGACACGGGAGTACGAGGTGGGTGGGAGGGCTCGGCCGCAGGGAGCGGGCACGGGGGCGTGGCCGTGGGAGGGCAGGGTGGGGAGTTGGAAGAGGTGGCCCGAAGGACAGAAAGCGGTTCCCTGGATCCCGTCCTCGCCAGCCTCCCCCGACCCACAGATCCTTCCATTCTTCAAGCTGGGGCACCCGGCAAGACTGCCCACGAGAAACGCGGCCCCACTCTCCGCTCCTTCCTCAGGGCCAGGACTTAACTCACCCGGGGCACCTGCGAGGTGTCCCGTACCACCCCAGCCCAGCGGAGAGCCACCCCCGGCCGGGACCCGCGCTCACCACGATGTGCACAGGCGGCAGGGTCTTGAGCATGTTGTCAGGTGCCAGCAGAGGCGACATGAAGGGGTTCTTGACGATGGGGGCCGAGTAGAGCGGCATGCGGGTGGGTCCCTGGCTGGAGCGCCGCGGGTGGAAGCCTTCGGGGAAGGAGGCTCTGACCGTCCGGCCTCTGTCCTTGGTGCTCAGTTCTTCTTTGGCCTCAGCCTCTTTTTCTGCGTCCTCCGGCCGCAGAAAGAAGTTGACATCAGAGGGTGTAGGAGCGCTGAGTGTCTCCCCGGGCAGCGACATCTCGGACATGCTGGGGCTGTCTGATGCTTCTGAGCTACCCTTCAGGTTCAAGTCTTTGAGTGCGAGGTTCCTGAGGGAGTCTGTGCCCAGCGGGCCCTCAGGCTGGGCCAGGGCGGCCTCGGACACGCTGCGGCGCATGGACTCTGTGGGACAGTGTTAGGAGCTGGATGGTGTTGCACACAAACCGGGCCCTCTTGGTTGGTTGTGTGGGTGGCAACCGGGGAAGGACAGCGGCTGTGGAGGTGGGGGAGCTGCACCCCTCTCCCATCATGGAGGTCTGGGCCATGTCCTGGGTGTACGTGGGGAGGTTCACTGTCCCAGGCTGCCATTTCAATAAGGAGTCACATGGTGGCCTTACAGGTAGGGCTGTGTTCTAACAAGGTTTGGGTGTATCACTGGGAAGAGCAGGTCAATTTACCTCTGGGATCCTCGCTTTCTTTATACAAAAGAGACAGAATTAATCCTTGGCTCAAGGTGTTACAGTGTAGGAACTCAGTGGAATAGATGCATAGGGGTAAGTTCTACTACCCCCCCCCCCCACCCCGTGGGAGGTCACAATATACCAGTATGTTAAGGTTTCTAGCCAGGTTTGGTCCCGTGTTGCGGCTGCTTCCTGCTTCAGCAGGAGGCCCCACCACCTGACACAAAGGGTGCAAATGCGCCAGTGTCTGCTGTAGCAAGCAAGCTCACATGTTGGAGAGGAGGCTGTGCTCCCGGGGAGCTAACCAGAGTCTCTGGGCATATGTGTTCTGCAGGGATTCTGCACTGGGAACCACAGGGATCTATCCTGAAAGTTTCTTTCATGGTCTTCAGTTTATTCTTCTCCCTTTGAATGACCAGGCATATGACTGCCCGATAATGCTAATGATGTGCTGGTTCTAGCCCACCCAATGTGCCCACCTTGGCTCCATTTCTTTCTTTCTTTTTGAGCAGGGACTTGCTCTGTAGTCCAGGCTGGTCCTGAACTCACTGTGTAGCCCAGGCTGGCCTTGGACTCCTGGCAGTTCTGCCTCAGCCTCATGAGTGCTGGGATTATAGGTGGGTGCCACCATACTGGCTTATATGGTGCTGAATTCAGGGCCTTGAGCTTGCTAGGGAAATACTCTAATGCTGTGCTATTCTTCCAGCTCCAACTCTATGAGCTCTGCCAGGCTGCTTACCACTAGGGCATGCATCCTACAATTTGGATTTTATACTTGTCTTTATTAATCCATGAAGGAAAAATGCAAGAGCATGTGAGAAGCCCTGCCTGCGTGCTGTGTGATGCAGAGACTCCCCAGAACAGCACTGTCAGCGGCTGGGAACATAGCCTAGCTGTTAGAGTGCTGGCCTAGCAAGCTAGAGGTCTTGGGTTGATCCCCACACCACATAAACTGGGTGTGGTGATGCACGCCTATAATCCCAGCACCCATGAGGCTGAGGCAGGAGGACTGCTGTATGTCTAAGGCCACCTTGGGCTCCATAGTGAGCTCCGGACTAGCCTGGACTATGGAACAAGATCCTGTTTTAAAAAGAAACAAAACAAAACAAAAAAACCCAAGAACTGTTGACACAGGGCATTAGGTCCTATCACCTTCCAGGAGTATGTCCAGTGTGCCAGCTATTGTGCTAGGCGCTTGATGCAGTGGGTGACGTAATCCCACAATAATCCATTGAGGCAGGTGATCTTCTTGTATGAATTTCACAGAGGAACAAACCAAAGCTCACAGATACTGTCACTTGCCCATGCTGTCCAGCACCTGGTGAACTACTGGTGGAGTACAGATCTGGACTGGAGTGTGCTCCTCCAAGGACAGTTCTTGTCACTTCTGTCCTACTGAGAAGCCCCCATGCCCAATGCTCTGTGTGCCTCAAATTCAACTCGCTTTTAGTTGTTTTTGTACATATTTATTGGCATCTGATGATCCTAAAAATAAAAACTTTAGCACTTTCAAGTGGTAATTGCATAACTGGAACTGCATCTGCCTTTGAATGTGTAAGTCTTGTTATTTAGCAAATACTTTGGATTTGCTAGAGATAGAAATTAGGTTGTGCTTTTAAATCCTTTGAATGTCATGGTGGGGAAAAATGCATTTCCAGATGGAAGTACTATTTGGCTGCCTGAGCGCCCTGCCACTCACCTGGGGCTGGGATTTGAGCCCTATGTGCCTCTCAGGAGTCTGGAGAGAACTGAGGAGAGCTGGACTCTCATCTAAGGGACCAAGAGGCTTGGATAGAGTACTTGGGATTGAAAATCAGAGCATATGGAATATCATCTGAGTCATCTTCCAGCGTGTGGGATGCTGAAGCTGTTTGCAAAGCAATTCCTGGAACTCCAGGATGATGCAGGGCACCTGAAAACCCCAGGATGCGGGCTGCCATGGGAAATCGAGGCTTTGTGGTAGCACCTGGGATTGATAAAGGCCAGAGGCAGCGAGGAAGGTGATCTCTGCTTCACTGTGTAGCTGAAGGTTCAGGCCCTTCCTTTCCCTGGGACTTTTGCTAGGCCAGGCCATCTGGCCATCTCTCCTAGCATGCCTGGCTGGGTGTGTGAGGAAGGCTGTCACTCACCTGATGGGGGCACTGAAGTCCTTTGTGACTTGCGTCCACCCAGCTCCAGGAAGGAGTTGAGCCACGAGGAGGCACCCACACGAAGGTCTCGGAGGAACAGGGATGTATCGCGCTGTACTAGCCCCATCATTCCCAGTGCCTTCTGGTCTGGGTCAGAGTGGTCCTCTACCTCTGTACCTACAGATTGTATGTGGAGGGCTGAGTTGGTCTCCTCTTTGTAAGTGGAGAAACATCTAGAACTTCAGGCACTCATGCCACAGGGGCCCAAAGAATATCTGACCCCTTCAAAGGCAAAAGGAGTCTCAGGGCTGAAGTTAAAGTCTCAGGGCACAGCAGTTAAAGCACTTGCCTAGCAAGCTCAAGGCTCTGGGTTTGATTCCCCAGTACCATATAAGCTGGGCATGGTGGTACATGTCTGTAATACCAGCAATTAGGAAGCTGAGGCAGAAGGATTGCTGTGAGTTTAAGGATAGCCTGGGCTACACAGTGAATTCAGGTGCAGGCTGAACTACAAAGTGATACCCTGCCTCAAAAAAAAAAAATGTCTTAAGATTCCCTGCAGGACCCAGGCACCCCAGCCCCTGATTGGAGGGTGTGGGCCTCACCTGCATAGGCGCTGACACACTTGGAGAGCACACTCAGGGGCAACAGTGGGTCCATGAGGCTCAGAAGACGGGAAGGAGAGGCGGCAGGCTGCAGCATTGTGGCTGGGTAGGCCACCATGATGCCATCGGGCACCCGCACCCCATAGGCTGCTGCGCGGAGGGACACGGTGAAGCAGAGGTTCCCACCTGCGCTGTCCCCTGCAAGGCAGATCCTTTCCCCTGTTGAACCTAGTTGGAGGGGAAGGATGGGCTTGGTCACGCCTGGCAGGAACTGGGAAGGAGGACGGAGAGGAGCTCAAGCTCTAGGCCAGGAGAACTGGGCTCTCGGGGGGAAGCGTGGGTCCCCAAGGTCTAGCAGCCTGCCATTTTAGAGACTGGCAAACCATGGCAGTGCCGGGTACCCATTCGGTGACAGTAGAGCAGGATCGAGTGGAGGTTCAGGGAGAGGCCCAGGGATCAGGATGTTCTGGGGAAGTCTGGGAGGGTGGAGGGCAGCAGCAAGGGCAGAGGGTGGAGAGGGGCGATCCGGGGCATCTGTGGAGTGACAGGCTTCAGAGCTCGTGAGCCAAAGGTCAGGGTCGTGCTGAAGGCACAGAGCGCTGGGCCATGGGCCCTGTACGCCAGGCCTGGCCACGTCTTGCTCTGTGCCTCAGTGTCCTCCCAAGATGATGAGTGCCAAGAAAAGGCTCTGGGGAGGAACAGAGTGGAGGGGGTTGCACAGCCAGGAGGTTAGCAGCGCAGGACGGGGGGTGAGGGGGACAACTGAAGGAGAAAAGAAAAACAGCAAGGGGACGGCTGAGGGGCTGGAGGAGGTAGGGACCGAGCTGGATGGAGGGAGCAGGAGTTATATACTGAGGCGGGAAGTGGGATGGGGCAGGGAGGGGCAGGCTGGGGCTGAGGCTATAACTCGATGACCTGGGGCCGGGGACAGGACAGGCTGGGTGGGGGGTAAGCGGGAGCCATGGCAGCAGGCCTGGAGCTCACCGAGGAGGGCACAGTGCTTGACGGCCCAGCAGTAGGCGAAGAAGCACTCTTCCAGCGCACGGGGGAAGGGGGCCTCAGGGGCCAGGGAGTAGTCGATGGAGACAATGGGAGCCCCCAGCTCCTGGGCCCAGCTCTTGAGGTAGGGCTCATGGGATCTGGAGGTCTGGGCCACGAAGCCACCACCGTGGATGTGCACCACCAGGGATGGTGAGCGGGGGCCTTGCTGTGGCCGTGGCCTCAGATCCAGGCTCCGCGGGCCCTCGGATTTCACCAGGCTGCTAAGTTCCTCACTGTCCTGGGGGAGAGGAGGGAGGAGATGGGTGAGGCTGGGTGGGCCTGCCTGGGTCTTATCCTCCCCAAGGGCCTGTGCTCAGAGAGACAGGACGGGGGCAGGCTGTGAGTGGCAGGAGGGCATCAGGACGGTTACATGCAACGGGAAGGGCATGCTGGGCTGGGGTCCACTCCTGTACCTACTTCTGGCTGAGGCCAGGGCCATACCTGTCCTTCACGAAGGTCATAGGAGATGAGCCTGACGAAGACAGGCCCAGGTCCTGTGTGGGCCAAGGGAGGCGAGATGGTGACTGTGAGCCTGGGGTCAGAGGTCAGCGGCATCTCAAAGGCCTTGGGTGGCAGGCTGAGCAGGCGGCTTACCCTCACGGTGGTGGATGCCATGTTGGCCAGGGACTGGTGAGGGAACAGAAGTGGTGATGAGGTACCCCACACACCTCTCCTCCGATTGTCAGTCTTTCACGCACTGTCCCTGGGCCTAGGCCCTGCAGTGACCTGCTGTGGTTTCAGATGTGCCTATAGACCTCAGTGTCTCCATCTGTACCAACCGGGACCCTCGCCTGGCCCTGTGCTCACCGACAGCACCTCGATCTCAGTGATGTTCCAGAAGGCTTTCCAGAAGTGCACATCCAGGTTCTGAATGACCCGCTCAAACTCAGCCCCGCGCAGCTCTGGGTCGATGGCAAAGCGGCCGCTGGTGAAGAGGGAGCTGGCGGTCACACCTGGGGGTTGGAGGGGGAGGTCAGGCTACGCTGCAGGGCTGGCAAGGAGGGACAGGGAATCTGCAGGCAGGGCCGAACCAGCACTCACCGAGGCCTGTCTCGTTGCGTTTGTAGTGCTCCCCGAAGGACACCAGCCCAATGGAGATAGTCTGCAGGAACGGCCGGATGGCTGGCGTGAACTGTGGAGAGATACTGGTGTCACCCACCCGGCCCAGGAGGGGGAGCATGACCGGGCAGGAGGAGGGCTGCAAGGTGTTGGGGGAGACACAGTATTCAGCTGAAGGTGGCTTTGTGGACCTGGTGCTCTCAAAGGGAAGAGAGAGGATAAAGAAATATGCTTAACCTCGCGTCCAGGAGCAGCTAGTGATTTGAAGGAGACAGTAGGCAGCAAGGGCCACGGTGATGACCGAGCTCCGGCCACCAGGCCAAGTGCGGAAGACACGTGAGGGGAGGGGGCTGGAGCAGAAGAAGGCCCAGTAAGTGCAGAAGCTCTGAGGTGAGCCATGCTGGGCCCAGTGGCGAGGGGAAGGTGGGGCCTGGGTGGTGCAGCTGGGACAGTGAGCCAGGGAGGGGGCGGAGAGGTCAGAGAAACAAGGGGGCTCAGGGTGAACCTAGCTGAGGAATCTGGATTTCATCCTGAGTGTGGGGAGCCACCTCAGGGTGGTGAGCTGGGTGGTGAGCTGGTGCAGGCATCTCCTGAATGTCTGGGGGAGGATGGACGAGGGTCACACAGACTGCAGCGGCCAGTTAGTTACAGGGTGAAAGGACAGAAATGGGAAGATGGTCAAAGACAGCCAGACAGGTACTGAGATCTTGAGGCAAAGCAGATAGGGTGACTGTCTGGAGCCTAGAGAAGAGGACCGAAGGCTGCCGTGGCAGAGTAGGGAGACACGGCACCCCGGAGAGGGGGCAGGCAGTCGGGAAGACATAGGGGACGACGTCGCGAGAGGCCAAGGCAAGGGCCCAGCGGGCCACGGCCTTACAGCATGCGGGGGCACAGGCTGCAGCAGGACTGAGCAGTGACTGAAGCAGGCCTCTGCCCTCTCGGGGGCTGACATTAGAGAAGGGGAGGCCCTCAGAGAGAAGCTGTCAGCTGACCTCGGCCTGCTCCTGGCCAGAGGCCCAGCGGGCCAGAGAGCACAGTGCGTGGCCACTGTGGCTGGGATACTGGTTCAGGCAGTTCAGGATCTCTTCCTTTGGACTCCAGTGTCACTCCCGGACATGGGAGGAGCTGGCTGGCACTACAAGGCTTTTGGTACTTGTGGGCTCAGCTTGAGTGAGGGGAAGCTGTGCTGCTGAGGACAGGCTGGCCCCCACGGGGACGCCTGGGATGGTAGGGCAGGCTGGGATGGCCTGGAGGGCCAAGCTCAGCTATCTCTGAGGTGGAAGGAGGCCCAGGTGGGCAGGAAGGACTGCAAGGCCACACAGCTCCAATGTTCTCATTAGGGTTCGATTTATGCAGCTGGTGGTGCTGGAGCTGGTACTGAGCCCAGATGGGCCAGATGGGCCTTTGGACTGAGCCTGGTAGCCCAAGGTCCACCAGTTCTCCAGGTCCCCAAATCATTTTTTTATGTGAGTGTGACAGCCTTCGGCTGCCTTTTTTTTTTTTCTGCCTGCAGTACCCCCTCGCCACCCCACTGGGGCCTGCCCCTCTCTGCATGGTTGATGAGCTGTCTCTCTCTGAGGGAAACGTGAGATGGGCAGAGGGTAGGAGAAGGCCAACAGCTAGGGTCATAGTACCTAGTTCAGGGAAGAGAGTGGGTACAGTCAGGTCCTCCTCACTGTCACCAGCTCTGACAGGCTGGATGGTCCTCCCCTGAGGGCTGCATGGAAGTCCTGTGATTCTACAGAAGAACCACAGAGGGGATACCTCACGGGACAGCACTCAGAACAGCCTGTGAGAACAGTCTTTCTGAGGAGTTCTGGAATTACTTAATGGCTAAACAGGTAACGTAAAAGTGACTTTCCTGAATGGACGACGACCAAGGGTAGTGGGGATCCTGGCAAAAAGGCTGTGTGAATTAGATTTCTTAGTCTATCTTACGTAGATATTAGTATATCTCAGGTAGCCCTTGTTGGGACAAATTTGAGATTCCTGGCCCAGCTCTGAGCCCCAGCTCACCTTTGCTTTCTGTATCTGCTGCTCCCTGAACCCAATTATACGCACTGCGGTTGCTCTACTATACTAGTGGGCCAGGTTGCTGTAGGTCCAGAGGGACATGGGGCAGGAGGCTCACCTGGAAGCCCAAACAGCGGCCATAGAAGCAGCCTTTATGCAAGGTGACATACTCTTGTAGGAAGTCAGCGGTGAGCCCCTCGTCGCCTTCGAAGAAGAGCCCTCCCGGCCGATTGGTGGCCAGCAGGTGCTGAGCATAGTAGGCCAGAGCTCGGAGCTGGATGAGGGCAGCCAGGTAGGCCTCGAGTTCAGCCAAGTTGTGGCTGGCACGAAAGAAGATGCTGCGGCGGTTGGAGGCCACATAGCGGGATTTGTGTAGCAGGTGCGCGAGGCAGCAGCGGGCTGTGTGCACCAGGCTGCGGTACCCATTGGCTGGCGTCTCTGAGTCCAGATCAAAGAGGTGTGCCACACCCAGCAAGTGGACTAGGGCCGGCTCCAGCCCCAGCGCCTGTTCCCGCACTCCTGCAAAGACACTTGACAGCCGCCGTGCTGTCTCCCCAGGGCCCTGACTGGAGAAGAAGGCCATGTTGTCTTCTGCTAGAGTCACCAGAGACTGTGTCATTGTGCGCAGGTCCATGGTGTGCATGAGCCGGGAGGCTGTGGGCCGGTGAGGAGGCATATTAGGCAGGGCTGGGTCACCCTCGCTCTGCTGAGCCAGGGAGTCCAGGGCCCATCCCTACTCCCTGAGGCTCAGTTGTTCAACTCTGGCCTCTGCCCTCTTCAGACCTAGAGCACAGGACCACAGGCCTTGTACTCACAGGGTCACCTCTTAACTCCAGGACTCAGATGTCTAGGGCCTCATCCCCTTCCTTCATAGGATCCGTGAATCCAAGTCCTGGTACCGCTGTCCCTACTAGGAAGCCGGGAGTTTGAACTCTTGGTCTCCCCTTCCCTCAGACCCAGGAGTCCAGGCCCCAGGTCCGTCTTCTTCAGGACTTAGGAGCCCCTGCCCGTCAGGCCCTAAACCCCTCCTCTTTAGGACTTAGAGTCCTTGTTTTATCCTATCGGAGACTGAGAAACTTCTCTCTTTTGGACCTTGGAGTACACACATTCTCTGGAACCCACAGCAAACTGGTTTCCTACTGCCTCATCTCTCTTACCATTTAGGAATCCACCTGACCTTCTTCCTTTCAGAGACTCAGGAGCTCAAGCGCCTGACTCCCTTTGTTCTCCCAGAGCCCAGGATTCCTTCTGTTTGGTTCCAAGAAGTCTGGATGCCTAGGTGGCCCTCTCTCTCAAGACCCAGGAGTCTTGTTCCCCATCCCATCTTTCCTTCTTAGGCCCCAGATATCACCCACAGGTTCTTTTCTCTCCAGTGGTACTTGCAAGCGTTCAACCCCCAGCCCACCAATTCCCATCTCCTGGGACTCTTCCCATATATCCCACTTTCCTTCTCAACCCAGGAGTTCATAATTCTAGCCTTACTCCACTGAGGACTCACTCTGGTCCCTCAAACCTGTCTGTAGAAACCTCTCTAAACTCCAGCTCTTTTCCTAATCTTCTACGGGATTCCCACAACGCAGAGTCACTTTCTCCCAGCTGGGTCCCCTGGCCTTTGGGCCTGCCCACTTGCATGGCCAGTCTGCACTACTGCCACTGACCTTCAGCTTACTCTGGGCCAGATCCCACGCTACAGACTTTCTGTGAGTTAGTGCATTTAGCGTCCTGGCCCTCTGAGACCCACACTGCCTGTGCTCAGATCTATCACTGCTAGCGTTCTCACTTTACAGAAGAGGAAACTGAGGCTCGGAGGGGCTACATAAGGAGCTCAAGGGTGAACAGAGAGAGCCAGAACCTATTCAAACCTAAATCTTTGGGTCCGGAGCTGCAGCATATGCTGGGCTCCCTCCCAAGGCTTTGGAGGCTGGGCCTCTGCCTCTCAAAACCTGCCTGTGCCGCATCTGACTCCCACACTTCAGGATCCCCTGTGATCTTCTCTCCAGATCCCTGTCCTTCCAAGACACTCACACACTGTCTTTTTGGATGGCCAGTTACCCAGATCCTGAACAACCTGTCCTTGGTTTGGTCCCTAGGTGGAGATAAGGCCATCTGGCCAAGGGGCTTTTCCTTCCTGAAGCCCAGGACTTGCCTGGTTCCACAACCCACTGTCTCCCCTCCCTTCCAGGTACCTTCCCAGAGCCAGGCAGGGGCCAGGCCTGTCTCTCAGCTGGCTGCGCACTCACCCTGTCCAGGCCTCTTCATAAGCTGGAGCTCCCAGGGCTGGGACTGCTGGTTTGTGGCTAGTGCCAGTAGCAGCTTGGGGCGATAAACTAGAGGAGGGGCCAGTCTGCCCAGGGTGTGGCCACCCTTTCTACCTCCCACCCAGAAAGGACAGTGCAAACCACGTGCTGTAAACAGCGCGGAGCCCAACTCCCTGCCCCTCCTAACTGCTTCCAGCCCCAGCTCAAATGGAAGTCCTGGCCCCGGCCCCTCTGCCTTAGAACCCCAGGCCAGACCCCAGCCCTGCCTCCCTCAGGCCCAGCTCATCTCTCTTTGACCCAGGAGTCCAGGCCCCCATCCCCTCCTCCCTCGGGACCCAGGAGTTCCAGCTTCAATCCTGAACACACTGTTCCCTCTCAACCAGTCAGGCTGCCCTCCCTGTCCCCAGAGTGGATTCAAGGAGCCAAAGGCCCAGTGATACTAGTTCCCACCCCCAGGCTGGCCCTGGCACTGGCATCCCCAGCTGTTGGGGAAAGAAAGTGGCCAACCCTGCCTGTCCCTCCTGGGAGGACAAAAGCCGATTAAGGACAGTGCCAAGCTCAGCTCGGGGCCCAGGCCACAGCTCCTGCTGGTGGTGTTCCCACACTGGTACCTTGCACCTGCCACTTACCCTTCGCGGCCCACCCAGCTCTGATTGCCATCTCCACCTCACATGAGGGGAGGGAGGTGCGGACAGACACGCCATCTGTGTTGTTCCACATGGCCCTTGCCTGGCTGGCTCATCCTTACCCTTAGGGCCTAGCTTCAGATGCTCCTGACTGCTCCTCTCCAGCTAAGGCGGGCACACCCCATTATTTTCCCCTAATGCTTAGTTCTTCTTCCCTCCCCTTCTACACGTTACAATTATGCACCTGTTTGTTTACAAGTTCATTGTTTCTCTCCCCTAGGACAGAACCAGGCTTTATGGAGCCATGGATTTTATAAAGTGTAGGGGGAGGGCTCTGTAGGAAGAACACAAAATTACAAATACAAAAGTAAATATAAGGGGCTGGAAGATTAGCTCTGTGGTTAAAGCACTTGCTGGACTGTCATCCTCATGGCAGTGGTGGGTGCTCAGAAAGCATCTGAAGGAAGGAAGTCTCGTAAAGACGTAGGGGGCTAACACAGTGGATGGGAGTCTCACAGAACTGTTCCTGCCCTATGCCAGAGAAGATGGACAGAGAGGAGCCTCAGAAGGCTGTCAAGATTGGCAGCTGTGCCAATGGGACACTTGTCCCCAGCCACTCACTAGCCTCTGGCATCCTCATCTGGCAGCTGTACTTGGCCACTGTTCCTGTGCAGACTGGGTGAAGGGGCTGTAGAAGCAGCACCTCACGGTGGCATCTTGTTTTTCTTTTCAGTGCTGGATCTTGAATCCAGGGTCTCCTACCTAGCTCCGCATCTTCCCCATGGAGGCGTTTTCTGCAGGTGTTTGCTCTGTGGGCTTGCTCAGCTCATGGAAATGGTGTGCTGGGCTACCTGTCACTAAGGTACTTGTCACTGTCTAGCATACTGTTCAAAGCTGGGCGTGGTGGCACGCATCTGTAATCCCAGTCCTCAGAAGACTGCGGCAGGAGGATTGCTGTGTGTGTGTTCAAGGCAGCCTGGGCTACATAATGAGTTCAGGACCAGCTTAGCCTACAGAGTGAGACCCTGTCTCAAAGCACAACACAAAACAGAGCACCCTGTTCGACTTCCAGTGTATGTCATTTGCTGTTTTCCCCACGAGGTTCTAGGCTCCTCTCTGGGCAGGCAGGGCCTTCTGTCTGTTTTATTCAGTCCTGCACAGTGTGTAGTATGCTGTGTGGGCATTTCCTGACACTGCAATTACTCACTTTCTAAATGCAGCCTTGCTCGTGTCCCTCTGTAAGGTAGGGGTCTTTATCAAAGATGAGGAGGGAAATCACCTCTGAGGGAACAAGTGACTTGCATAAAACCATGGGGAAGGGGCTAGATCCTGGTGCCCACAGGGCCTTGCCCTTTGCCCGGATCTAGGCAGCTCTTAGAGCTGGGCTGTCTGAAGCCAGGAGGAAAGGATGCTGAGATTGCCAGAAACTTGTTAATAATCCCTGGCAGAGGGCACTGGGGCAAGGGCAGGTCTACTGGGGCCCTGGGTAAGCATGGCATGAGTGGGGCAGAGGTAGGGCCCAGGGCCCTGGCAGGGGTTGTTCAGCAACAGGGCCCCAGCTCTTTGCCCCAAAAAGCCACTGGCCAGCTGAACCCAGCCTGGACTTGTGGGGATGTAGGGAGAGTGAGGAGGGCAGTGGGGAAGGAAGAGTGGGGGGTACCAAGGGGCCCAGGTCTAGAGCCTCGGGGAGGAGGAAGGCTTCTGGGGCAGGGAGGCCTAAGATCCTGGGGCCAAATCCAAATCGGGGTGATTGAACCCCTCTCAGAATATGTGCATGCAAGAGCAAATGTGTATCCTGGCACTGTTCTCTTCCTGTGCTTCACATGAAGTAACTTGTGTCATACTCTCCATGACCCAGGATGTGGGGACCATTTTCTTTCCCTTTTCACCCCTGAGGAGACTGAGGTGCAGACAGGTGGCATGATCACGTCAGGTTGCAGAGCCAGCAAGGGGTAGCTCCGGCACAGTGCACCTGATCCCTGCTCGTGCTCCGGGTTGCTTTGGCTCCTCCTCTTTGTGCCCTGCTGCGTGCTTGCTGGGGGTCAGGTGTGAGGGTGCCTCTGGGGTTCATATGCATGTATACACACTTATAGGTGGTATGTCATGGCCAGGGTGTGCTGCCTGGGTGTGTTGACAGACTTTTCTCAGTCTGTTCCTTGGTGTGTCTGAAAGTATGTGTGTTCATGTGTAAGTGTCATGGCCTACGTGGGTTTCTTCATCTGTGAGTGTATCTGTGGTATTTTTCTTGGTTTGTGAGCTTGTATGTACATGTATTTGTATATACATGTATATCCTGGTCTCTGTGTGTGTGTGTGTATGTGTGTGTGTGTGTGTGTGTGTGTGTGTGTGTGTGATAGAAACACACAGACCTTTCCTCACTTGCTCAAGCAGAAATCCAAGGTGTCATTCTGGCTACCTCCCCCCAGCCTCCATCTGGTCCATCACTGGTCTGTTTACTGCACCCCTAGGTGCCCCTGTAACTTGGGCCTTCTCACATCTCTACAGTCTACTCCATGGTCTACATAATAGCTTTTGCATCTGATGACTATGAAGCTCTCTGTGTGTCTGATTTCAATCTGTTCTGCGCGTAGGACTACAGATCTTTCTAAAACATAAATCTAGGCTGGAGCCATAGCTCAGTGGTTAAAGCGCTTGCCTAGCATGCGCAAGACCCTGGGTTCATTCCCCAGCACCATATAAATCTTAGCTGGGAGTAGTGGTCCATGCCTGCAATCCCAGCACCTGGAGCCTGGGCTCCATAGTGAGTTCAGGTCCAGTCTGGACCACAGAGTGAGACCCTTTCTCAAAACAAACAAACCTACCCACTGATAAATCTGACCCCAAGCTCCCAGGCATTCAATGCTCCCCTGCCTGGCTGCCAGAATAAAGCTTCAAATCCTAGACGTGGCCACTGTCTTAGTTACTTTCTCATTGCTGTGACAGAATACCTGACATCCACAATTTACAGGAGGAAAGATTTATTTTCGCTCAGTTCCAGAAGGTCTCACACAGCCCATTCATGGGCGGCAGGCAATGGTGGAAGCCCCTAGCAGAGGCTGGAGAGCTGCTCTCCCCACTGCAGGCAGAAACCAAGTCGAGAAGGAGCAAGCCCATCTTTGAGTCCTCCCGGGAAGAAGCTGCAACAAGTTTCTTCTTCCTTCATTTAGCTCAAGCTGTTAGTTGGAGGGAGGCCCCCCCCGGGGGGGGGGTGACTCTCTTTTACTTTCCTGCTCTACAAGTCTACAACACCCATCTGAAAGCTGTGCTGTGGGAGCCCCCACTTGCAACAAGTTAACAGTCTTTCCAGGTCAACCTCCGTAGCCCCTTCCAGCCAAGCCCTACCTCCCCATAACATAGTTCCAAATACATGAGGCTTTGGGGGGACACTCAAGATTGGAACCATAGCAGGTCTCCCTGCTCTCAATCAGCTTCCGGTCGCCACTCTCCCTTCCTCCCAGAGCTCTTCTGCGCTGTCATGGGCTGCTTTCTCCCGCTTCAAGGTCTCTGCCCATGCTGACCTCTTCATCTTCTCAGTTAATGCCTGCCCAGCCTTGAGTCCAATGTCACCTCTTAAGTGACGTCTCCTTTCATTTTCTCAGAGTTTTTCCTCTCGTATCTACCAGTTTACCGTAATAGTGCTATTCCACTAAAATCTGTGTCCTGGGCAATCTCTCTTTGGATCCCCTTTGACTAGCGAAAGATTTTATTACTGTTCTTATTCTTCCTAAATAAAAAACATTTTCAGATAAATAAATAAAATCTGTCACTGAGAGCTCGGGCCTGGAACCACTAGCTATTCAGTGAATGTCTGCTGAACAAATCTGTGTGACTAGAACCTTATGGGTTTGGGAATCAAGGTTGATGCCAACAGCAGTTGTCAACTCACACTCTGCCCTGACGAGGCTGTGGGCGGTCATCTCTGCCTCCAGCGGCCAGGTCAGAATGCTCAGGTGGCTGGGACCTCAGTGTCGTCATTTGGGAAATGGGAGGATCTTAATGACAGTATCTCATTCAGTTACTGGCAAGATCAAATTGATACTAAGGACTGTTCAAGGCAGCCAGGATGTCCTTGGGCAAGGGTGGGGCCTGAATCACCTGCCTGACCAGCCTGGAAGGCCTCAGGAAATGACAAGCAAATGCCATCACTTGGGAGAATGAGTCTTTATGAGTAGGTGGGTCTGAGTCCTTGAGCAGGACTGTCTGGGCCTTTTACAGGGAGTCCTACCCATGTAGATTCTTTCTGACTCCTCAAAATAACCTTAAAGGAAGTATGACTATTAATATCTTCCTATGAGCGTTCACACATTCCTTCACTCATTAATTCAATAAATATTTAAGTGCCTATTGTGTCTGGCATCCAGGCTCTGGAGTTATAGGATAAACCAAGCAGACAAGGCCCTACTCTTATAGACCTCACTGTTGAGTAGTAGGGACTATCAGTAATAATCACCTACCCCCCCTCCACCAGGACTTGGTGTGTGCCAAATACTCCACACTTAATTTGAACCTCATGTAACAGTCCTCTGAGTCAGGACTATGATCTTGCCCATTTTAGAGCTCAGAAAGTTGAGGCAGAAAAGTAGGAACCTGTTGCCCGGCATGTCACAGTTCTTAGCCTTAAGAACTGGGTCTCCCATGCCATGGCTTCTAAACCATAGTCTATACTGCCTCCAGGTATGCGGGGTTTTGTGTGACAACCTTAGGCTGCAGTCTGAACTGTTGGTCTCTGAGCCTATGGCTTTCTCTCCGGTCAAGTGAAGGTCTAACTTTGACTACTGATGCAGGCAAGGGGAACTATGATTTGGGGTATTTGAGGCTAGGGAAAGGGCATGTCAGTTTCTTTCCTGAACAGGAACTTCCCACAGGTCCTCACTGTTATTGATAAATTCATCATAACTGAGCAGGACTTAATGCCTGAGGCTTGCAACCTTTCTGTTGGTCTGTTGATCTTTCTGTGGCCTTCTGAGATCTAAGAAACACAGGTGACTGTTCCTTCTCCTTCAGGAGGATGTGGAGGATCAAAACCAACCCCAGAACTTCCTTGCCCGGGAAGGGATGTAGGTCACGAAGCCAGGCCCCATGGGAGGGGTACTGATGCAGGGGGTCTGATGAAGATGGTAAGATGACAACGGGTCGGTTGTGAGGAGCTGCACCCCCTACTACTGGGCTCCCCTTCCTCCTACCTTTCCCTGAATCGACCCTAACATCCTCTTTGAGTTACAGTTACTACACCCTTCCCTATTATCCCCTCAAGAAGGTTGCAGATTGAAAACTGGCACTTAAACTACATCCCAGGTAGGAAACACGGAGGGCAGAAGTTGCCCTAGGTCATACCGCAGATACAAAACCCAAGCGCGAATCTTGGGCCAAGGAACTCTGCTCCTGGGACCGCACTGGGGCGTCGCGTAGTCTCTATGCCTAACTGGGACATTCCGGTGTCACATCACCCCCTTCTCACAAAGAACCGTCGCTGCACCCCCCCGGCGGCGATGGGCTAGTCCACGAGGTTCCCCCCCTTCTCGTGACAGTGGGTCATTCCACTTGGTACTGAGTGTCCCGCAGCATGTGTGAGGTTCTTTTCGGCTACGACGAACCCTCGAGCTCACCTTTGGCTTTGCCTTTTCGCCACCGCCGACGACTGCGGCTCTTCGACTGCTCTTTCGCATTCTTCGACGTCGGGGCCCCAGCGGACCCCGACTCCCCGGCGGGCTCCATCAGTTCTCCGGGGGCCCCGCGCAGGGCCCAATTCCAGCTGCCAGAGCCGGCCGCTAGAACCAATCCTGGCTACACACCACCGGCGGGCCCCCAGACCGTCCAATGCCAGGCTGGCCCCTCTCTAGGTCCCGCCTCCGGCGCAATCCCGGCCACCCTCCAGTGCCGGCTCCGCCCCTAACCGCTAGAGCCAAGGTCTGGCCCCGCCCCCTCACGCGCCTTAAAGGGCCTGCGGCCAACAAAATGCAGCCCTGCCGGCGGCGGAACGCGGCCGCCGGACGAGACCGGCGGGGATCCCCGCAAGGGTCGTTCCGGCAGGCATTCCCTGGCTTCTCCCGTGCGGGTGCTCAGCTTCGCTTTCCCACTCACCTTCCCACGGAGGGATCCCCTAGGCGACCTAGCCCTGCCGCCAGGGGATCGGAGGAGTTGGGCACTGCTGAGCCCCGCTTGGGATGCGGGAGGGCCCGTCCTCTGCCAACTGGAAGCCCCGGTGGGACCCGCACTGGCAGAAGAGGAAGCCCCGCACCCCGTCCCCCTTCCCTGGTCTCTTCCCCTTCTAGTTCTTAGATATTTTTTCCTTTTCAGTGGTAATGGATGGAGGTCAAACTCCCGGGCACCCTATACTGAGCTATATCCTGAGCCTTTTTTATTTTTCTCCCTTCAAATCTTATTTTGATGGGCCTTGAGAGCTTGCTTGGAGGTTCTAGCGGGAGAGCGCAGCTACTCGTGTAGCTTTGACCGCGGAACGGCCCTCCTCTAGCAGGGAAGGTTGTCCTCTCCAACCGAGCCGCAGCAGCCCTGGGAGGGCCCCACATGGAGCGGTGAGGGAGGAAGGGGACAACCTCCTAGCCAGCCAGATCAGCCCAATCAATCCTGGCGATCAATGGGGTGGCAGATGTCGCAGCCAGATCGCCCTCACATTCCAGATCTTATTTTGAGATAGTCTTAAGTTGCTCAGGCAGCAGGGGAACTTGGAACTCTCGGGCCTCGTCCTCCTGAGTATTTGGGATTAAAGGCCTGAGTCACCGTGTTTGGCTTTCTTGGGGATCTTTTCTGCCTCTGCCTTCTTCCTCCTCTCTGACAATAGAAAAGAGAAGGAAAGGGAGTGCCTGGCACCTGCATACTAGCTTCAGGCCAGCGTCTGGCAGGCGGGAAATAGAGGCGGAGGCTTGCTCATGTCCCAGCGACCAGTTGCCTTGGGTGTCTGAGAAGGGCCTGGTCAGAGGTTGCTGCCTGTGGGGTGTCCCTTAGAGACGGGGCGTCTGGAGTTGGAGAGAAACACCTCCTCATTCTCCGAGCTAGGTAAAGCAGGCCTGGAGCCCTCTCTCGGCACCCCACCTGTCCTCTTCCTGCCAAAGCATGCAACTGGCTGGGGCACTGAAACACTACTGACCTTGTTTGCCTCAGCTCTGAGAGGGACAGCCCGCTCCTTCCAGGAAGGAAGAGTCACCAGCGTTGCCCGCCTACCAGATGGTGGCCTTATAGGTGCCCTTGGCCCCAGAGTTGGGGCTGCCTTCCCCCTCCCCCACTGCACTCTAACAAGTAACCCCTGATTCCATGGGTAAAACTTGGATTCCTCCTTCTCCCCTGCAAGGGTTTGAGCCTAAAAAAGGAGTATCAGGGCCTAAGTGCCATAGAACTGGAACCTGCACCCCAGGTCACATTGCCTGCTTTTTCGTTGTTGTTTTGAGGCAGACTCTTGCAGGTTCTGAACTCACTATGGAGCCCAGGCTGGCCTCAAACTCACAGCAATCCTCCTGCCTCAGCTTCCCCAGTGAAGGGATTACAGGCGTGTGTCACCAAGCCAGGTTTATGTGGTGCTGTGGAATTGAACTCAGGGCCTTGAATTTGCTAGGCATGCACTTGAACCTCTGAGCTATTCCCCCAGTCCAACATTGTCTGCTTTAAAGGAGCCGAGGAAGAGCAGGAGCCTTGAGTCTATCCCCACTGACACTGCTCCTCAACTTTCTTTCCATCTAACCTTGACCTTGCAAGGAATTTGGCAGTCCCACAGCCCTTTTCCCAGGCTCCTCTCCTGAAAACACAACCACAAGGCCATTGGCTGGCTGGCTGACCTGAGAGTGCCTATGGAGGCAGCTGGCAGGGGAGCAGTTGTCTTCCGTCATCAAAGACCAGACCTGGCCAGCTCAGAGGTATTTGCCCAATCTTTATGGAAACTCAGGAGGGTGAGGTACACTCACTGTGCAGTAAGTGTGTCCACTCCTAAGCTGGTAGTCAGCGTCATGGGTGGATGAATACTGGGGACAGAGCACATCCTTGGTTCCCTTATCTTTTGCCCAGAGCACTTTCCCTCTTTTATTTAATTTTCCCCAAAGAACTTTATAGGGAGGTAGCCCGGTGCAGACCGAGGCTCTGGCCCTGGACTGGCCACTTCCTCACTGCATGGCTTTGTGCAAGATCCTTCTTTTTCTCTAAAATGGGGATGTTGATTGTAACATATGTACAATGGAGTTGTTGCTATGTCATTCACAGCATTGTTGAAGGAGGACCTGAGCTAACCTGGTACATGGTAAGTTCTGAGTATTTCTTACATGAATGAGTGACTGGTCCTGGGAGGCTTCCTTTCCCTCCCAGGTTCAAACTCACCTGTGTCCAGGTAGCGTCTGGGATTCTGGGCGCAGGGTGTCCCTTGTGGTGATGTCACACCATATCCTGGAGTTGTTTCATAATCAGGTTTCCTGGGTAGGTTCGCTCCTGGGGCCACTGCTCCTGAAGGTGACATATCCTCTGATTCTGAGTCAGAATTTGTGATCCATTCAAAAAACACCTTCCACTCTTGGGCTGATGGTTGTATGGACAGGTCATATAGTCTTGTTAGAAACCCCCAGTCCATCAAAGACCCCTGCATGGACTTGGCTTCCTGCGCTGGAGGTGTTTGCTGGGCCTGAGGATCTGACTCCTCACGTCTCTCTTGGGATGTAGATTCAACCTGGCCAGGTGGTTCCTTTTTGGGCTCAGGTGTAGCCTGAGCTGTAGGTGCTAATTCACCTTTTTGAGCACCAAGTAGCTCTATGGCCATAGGTCTTGAGTTGGCCGCATCTCTCTGTTCCAATTGTGGTTCCTGTTGAGTTGTGGATGCTTTTCTCTGCCCAGGGAAGGCGGTGTCTTCTTGACTGAAGTGTACCCTTTGGGCGGAGGGTGACTGCTTTGGGGCAGGCTCCCACGGGGCGTGACATTTCGGGTACAAAACAGATTTTTGCTGCGCTCCGGGTTCCTGCTGGGATGCAGCTTTGAGTGGGGTGAGGGGCTTCTGCTGGATGAGCAAGGCTTGCTGTGGCACAATCTCCTGTTGGGTATTGGGTTCTCGCTGAGCCTTCCTCTCTGGCTGGGCTGTGGGTGTTTTTTCTGGTCCGGGCTCTGGTGAGGCTATGGGTTTCTGGTGTGGCTGGGGTGCCCAGGCTGTGGGCACTGACTTAGAACCTGGCTCCTCCATGGTTGCTGGTTCCCTCTCAGGAGATGCTGGCCTCCCAGGCTTCATCCTCTGGCTTTCCCCAGGCCTCTGGGTCACAGGTATCTCACAGAGGCACCACCCTGTGAATCCCAATCCTTCATCCTGGCACCCCTGCTGTTCCTTTTGGAGGAGTTAATTATCACTGGCCCTCTTCCTCCATGTGGAGTGATGCCCTCTGGGATGCCGATCTTAGGGGAGGGACTAGGAGTGTGAGGAAGATATGTGCCCAGAGGGAGGAGCTGGCCCTCTTGTGTCATAAACAGGGCCCCGCCCCACTCACCACTCAGTAAAAGTGCTCCTTCTCATCAGGCTAGCATTCTGGGTGAATGCTCCTTTGTCCCCCGCCTCTGCTTCTGGTGTTGGAGAAAGCGTAGGAGAGGGGAGCAGCATAATAACATTTTCCTCTTTATTCAGTACTACAGCTGTTTGCCAGTTTATTTATTTACTTGTTTATTTATTTAGAGGCAGAGTCTTGCTCTGTAGCCCAGGCTGGTCCTGAACTCACTATGGAGCCCAAGCTGACCTTGGACTCACAGCAATCCTGCCTCAGCCTCCCTAGTGCTGGCATTACAGGCGTGCACCACCATGCCCAGCTTATGTGGTGCTGGGGAATCGAACTCAGATACTTAGGGTTTGATTTAGCGCTTGCTACGCAAGTGCTCTTACTGCTGAGCCATTCCTCCAGCCCTGCATATGTATCTTCTATACTGGATTAAAAATCCACAGAATATAATTCTTATTATAGTTGATGATGAGAGCAGTCATGCATACTGAAGGTGGCCTATGTGCTAGGACACGGTGACGGTTTTTGATCTCTATTATTTTTAATAAAACAATGTCTGATTCATTGCTATACCTGCCCCACTTGGTTCTTCCCTCAGAAAGGTTTGTCAAATGAATGAAAGAATGAAAAGTTGGGAGTGGGCGCGTGCCTGTAATCCCAGCCACTCAAGGAGGCTGAGGCAGGACATGCAGCCTTAGCAACTCAAAATTAGAAAAGGGCTGGGTGTAGCTCAGTGCCCCCTGCCTGGCTTTTAATCCCCAGTACCCACCTTCTCCACAGGAAACAAAAAAAGTTGGTCAGAAGAGAAATATATGTAGAATCCAGATTGAATTTGGAGTGAACAGGGCAAACTGAGTCAGATGGATTGAATGTGAATTGTCAGATCCCATTTAAAAGAAATGATTTGACTTAATCAGATTTAAAAATGTTTATTGACTTCTGTGTGCTACTTTTTGATTGCATTTAAGGTTGAGTGAGACCAGTTGGGAAGTTGAGGTTTCCTAGATTCTTTCAGGTAATTAACTAACTAAGCTTAACCCTAGGGACAAGGATGGCCCAGGAAAGACAGGAGAAGACTGCATTAGAAGAGACAGTAGTGGCCGTGATGCTGGGGGACAGCGCCTGCGGATTGAGGGGTTGGGACAGGGCATGGTGGGAAAGGAATGGAACACAGGTGTCTTGCTGCTTTTTTGGCTGAGAATATGTGCTTGGGAGAATGGCAATCCTCCTGCCTCAGCCTCCTGATTCAGGTGTGGGCCACCACATCCAGTTTATATGGTGCTGAGGAATCAAACTCAGAGCTCCTAAAAAAGCAGAGCAATGCTTTCTAGATGACATCGCTTGAGAAATTGGTGGCAGGCTCTGGAACGCTTGTGTGGCTTCCGGTAATGCTTCTGGTGTCCTACGGTATGAATAAAAGAAAGGCTGGGGTTAAAGACACTGCTATATTTTCATTTTAATGACAGCTTTTTTTTTTTTGAGACAGGATCTCACTCTGTATCCCAGGCTGGTCCTGAATTTACTATGGAGCCCAGGCTGGCCTTGGACTCATGGCAATCCTCCTGCCTCAGCCTCACGAGTGCTGGGATTACAGGGGTGCACTACCACACCCAGTTTATGTAGTACTGGGGAATCGAACTTGGGTACTTAGCGTTTGACTTAGCTCTTGCTAGGTGAGTGCTTTAACTGCTAAACCATTCCTCTGGCCCCTAATGACAGCTTTTAAAATCAAAAAAGACTTGTCCAGTGGAAAAAAGGTAAATAAAAAAATGCATCCAGTAAAACGTATAAAGGCTTTATGCCAATTCACTGCTCATACTTTGCTACGCATTGCTCCAAACCTTTTGACTGGTAAACATAAGAGTTCAAAAGACACAAGTGAGCCAGGTATGGTGGCGCACACCTGGAATCCCAGCACTCGGGGAGGCTGAGGCAAAGGATTGTGAGTTCAAGGCCAGCCTGGGCTACATAGCAAGTTTAAGGCCAATGTGAAACAGTGAGACCCTGTTTCCAAAAATACAAGAAAACAAAACAACAACAACAAAAAGGAAATGAGATTATATTCATATCACTTTGAAAAAAAATTATTCTTGCAAAATACACAGATTGATTGAAATTCAGGAAAACGCGTGCAGAGGCAGAACTCCCAAGAGTGCGGCTGGGGGGTCAGTGACACCCTTTTACCATGTGAGGTCACAGATTTGAGGGATCGTCTAATAAATCAGAAAGTGAGTCCTCACCAGACACCTTGATCTGGGACTTCCCAAACTCCAGAACTGTGAGGAATACATTCCTGTTGTTTAAAACTGTTTTGTGATAGCACCGTAAACAGACTAAGACGATACATGAAGTCATACTACAGCTACGCCCTTGGGGCTTGGCCTGAGCACTTTAACCATGAGGTAAACCTCTATCTCTTTTCTTCCCTTTTCTTTTGTGACAGGGTCTTGTAGTGTATCCTAGACTGGCTCCAAATTTGCTTTTGAGATGGAGTCTTGCTCCGGATAGTCCACGCTGATCCTGAACTCACTGTGTAGCCCAGGCAGCAATCCTCCTGCCTCAGCCTCTTGAGTGTTAGGATTACAGGCATGAGCCCCCATCGCTGGCTGGCCCCAAACTTGTGATCCTCCTGTCTCAGCCTCCTGAGTATACCACCGCAGCTGGAATAGGCAGGCCAATCTTTTGATACTTACTGATTCTCTTCACATTGACCTTGGGATGATCACAGGGACACTGCTTCTTTGGCAGCGTGGACACTGTTGCGAGTTTTCTCTTAGGGGCTCTCGGGAGCCAGTCTGAAAGAACAGGTCACTGCTTAGACAACAGGAGGCTTAGCATGTTTGAGATCAGGGAGCAGGTGTGGCTTTGATTGCCCTGTCTGTGACTTCCAGTTTCTTTTTCACATGGCAGCAGGGTGTGACAACAGGTCAAGACAGTCCAGCTCCGAGAACACCAGGACTTCTGAGTTCCTTTTCCTGACCTCTGATCTAGGGTTTGGCGGCAGGTTTACAGGGACCACTGGGGTGGCCAGGTGCTGTCTTTTTGGGCTACTTTCCCTCAGGCAAGCCACTTTGCCTGTCTGTTTTCAGTCTTGCCATGAGTAAAATGAGACAGAGCGGGGGACCCAGCGTACGCCGGGGAAAAGTGACATTCCTTGTGGAAGGCGTCTTAGGTTATTCAGGAAAAGGGGAAGAGAGGAGAACAGCTTGAGATTCAGCCGTGATCCCCTAGGCCTTGGAGGGGCATAGCTCTTGCCCGAGACTCAGAAAGATTGTGGGCATCAGTGTTGCATCTACTGGGCTGCTGATGTCAGCCCAAGGGGGGAGAGCTGGGGTCACTGCAGAGCCATGATTGTCATCAACAATGCCCAGTTACTGACCTTTGCACTCACATTCTTGGCCGGGATCCTGAGGCCACCTCCTAGAGGCCTGGCGTTGGTCCCTATGGCCTCTGGCGACCCCTGTTGAAAGCAAACAGGTCAGTCCCAGGCATTGGAAAAGGGAGGAACCAACAGAAATGGTCCCGGCATTGTGCTAACTAGGGCAGTGATCTCTGTGTCTTTTCCATTCTTTTACTCTAGGATTCTATGGTACTTTATGAGAGGGGCACTTTTTTCTTTTTTCTTTTCTTTCTTTCTTTCTTTCTTTCTTTCTTTCTTTCTTTCTCTTTCTTTCTTTCTTTCTTTTTTGAGACAGGGTCTCACTCTGTAGTCCAGGCCCATTCTGAACTCACTAGGAAGCCCAGGCTGGCCTTGAATTCAAGGCAATCCTCCTGCCTCAGGCTCCTGAGTGCTGGGTTTACAGGCGTGTGCCACCACGCCCGGCTTATTTGGCACTGGGGAATCTAACTGAGGTGTTTGGTACTTGCTAGGCAAGCGCTTTGACCGCTGAGCTATTCCTCCAATCCCGAGAAGGGTATTTTAAATGGATAAGGAGTTTGTCAAGATTGTCACCCTCCCTTTGTCCCCAACATGAAAATCCTTGTGACTTCAGGAATGTGAGCAAGGCACAGAAGATTCCATAAACCAAGATTTTCAAGTTGCTTTTTTTAAAAATCCACAATCCCAGTCCAACTGTAAGAGGATGGGCTTTATGTGTGTTTCTCTGGAACAAATACTCCCCATTTTTGGTTTCCACCCAAGCCTAGTTTATTGTGATGCCTAAAAACAAATTGCTTCTGATGCAGGATCTCACTATATAGTCCAGGCTGCCTTGAACGTCTGGGCTTAAGCAGTCCTCCTGTGTCACCTCCCAGGTAGCTGAGATTCAGGCATGTGTCACCACAACTGCCTCTAAAATACTTTTGTGACAAGGATGATAGCTTACAGACTCGAGATTTTCAAGGTAGAACTGGGTCAGGTGACATCTCTGCTGTGTAGTAGTTTCTGATACTTCTTGTCAGAATCAGTTATGTCTTTCATGGGGTTCCTGTTGTATTCTTAAAAAATTAAATCCAAGCATATTTCATTTAATGTTATAGGCAAAGCTTCCTATTTATTTTTTTCTTTTGAGATAGTGTCTTGTTCTGTAGCCCAAGCTGGTCCTGAACTCACTATGGAGCTGCGGCTGACCTTGGACTCAGGACAATCTGCCGCCTGCCTCAGCCTCCTGAGTGCTAGGATTACAGGGGTGCACCACCATGCCCAGCTTTAAGTGGTGCTGGGGAATGAACACATGACCTTGCATTTGCAAGGCAAGTGCTTTAACCACTGTGCCATTCCCCCAGCCCCTCCCATTGTATTTGAATGCAGCACAATCCCCTTCTCCAGCCATAGTTTGTTTGAAGTCAGTCATGGACTGAACTCTGTCCCCGGCATTTACATGTGGTAGCCCTAAGTTCTATACAGTACGTTGGGGTAACTATATTGGGAGTCAAGGTCATGAAGATGCAGTTAAGTTAAAGTGAGCCTGTAGTGGTGGAATCCAATCCAATTTGATGAATGTCCTTATAAGAAGAAGTGATTTGCATGTAGAAAAAGAGTCCTGTGGGCTGAAGGGACATCACAGTAGTTAGAGCACTTCCTAGCAAGCACAAGGCCCTGAGCTGAATTCCCCTGCACCACATAAGCTGGGTGTGATGGCGCACACCTGGAATTCTGGTACTCAGAAAGCAAAGATGGGAGAATTGTCATGAGTTTGACACCAGCGCTCACTACGTAGTGATTTCAGGATGAGTCTGGACTGGAAAGCAAGACCCTGCCTCCAAAAAAAAAAAAAAAAAAAAAAAAAATTAGTAAGTGTGGCTTTTGGGAGGTAATTAGACCATGAAGGTGTGGCCCTCATTAATGGGGTTAGTGCCCGTGGGAAGGGATCCCCAGGGGCTGGAGGCATAGCTCAGGGGTTAAAGTGCTTGCCTAGGACAGAGACATTAGAAGATGGCTGACCTGCTGACGTCTTGATCTTAGGTTTCCAGCCTTCAGAACTGCAAGAACAGGGGTGGACCACATAAGCCAGGCGTGGTGGCACACACCTGTAATCCCAGCACTCAGGAGGCTGAGGCAGGAGGATTGCTGTGAGTCCAAGGCCAGGCTGGGCTCCGTAGCGAGTTCAGGACCAGCTTGGGCTACAGAGTGAGACCTTGTCTCAACAAACAAACAAAAACAGAACTGCAAGAATAGAGGCTTCTCTTCTTAAGCCACCTAACCTGTAACATTTCTTTATGATGGCTCCAGTTAGAGGAAATCAAAGCCCTCCTGCTTCACTGGACTTAGAGCTTACGGTTCAACAGTCACTGAGCTACGCAGCTCCTGGGACACAGGGGATTTCTGACCAATGTTGGTTTGATTGGTAGGCGAACAGGTGTTGGGAGCAGGCCCTGGGCCGTCATCTGATCGGATTTCTAACACTCGAGTCCTTCCTGCCGCACGAGGGAAGGCGTCACGTCATTTCCCCAAGTGCTAGTTCTCAGGGGCTCTTGTGTGCGGCTCTGAGTGCTAGTAAATAAACCCTCAGCTCCTCCGTCATCGAAACTTCTCTCACATTTCACCCTTCTGTGACCTCCGCCCCTCGTTCCAGAGAAAAGCTACAGAATGTTGGGGTGAGCGGGACACTTGGGTATCATTCAGGTGAACCCCTTAACTGAGGTTTCTTTTTTCATTCTAAATGTAATAGAAGATTAAGGAAATTTGAAGATACAAAAAAACGTTATTATTCTTACTGTGGCCACTTTAGCATGCTTGAGTAAGGTCTTCCTTTTCTTTTCTTTTCTTTCTTTCTTTCTTTCTTTCTTTCTTTCTTTCTTTCTTTCTTTCTGTGGTACTGGGGATCAAACTTAGAGCCTTCACCCTGTGCTGCATCTGTGGCCCCTTTTTATTGTTTTGTTGAGACAAGTTCTGGCTAAGTCACCTAACTGCCCAGGTTGGGTTTGAACTTGTGATCTTCCACCTCAGCCTCCCAGAGTGCTGGGATTACAGGTCTGTACCATCAGTCTGGCTGCTATTCTTTATATAATGCTAACATATGAACAATTTTCTATTTTTTTGCCCCACTTTATAAAACACTTTACAATGTCACCTTAATAATAGACTTTCCCCCCAAGCACTGGGGATTAAACCCAAGGCCTTTGCACTGAGTGATATACTCAGCAAAGCCCCTATCCATGTTTTTGGTTCTAAACTTTGAGACAGGCTCTCACTAAGTCATTAAGTTGTCCAGGATGAACTTAAACTTGCAGTCTTCCTGCCTCAGCCTCCCCGATTGCTGGGATAAAGACATGGGCCACCACACTTGGCCATAACACATTGTTAATGGTTGCATAATATTCATGATAAGTATATGTGTTCCAAATTGTTTAACTGAATAACTGGATCATCTTATTTTTGGATTCCAAGGAAGTTCTCTGTTTTGTATCTGTTTTCCAAATTTTGGATTTCTTGAGAAACTAGAATTAATGGTAAAAAGAACAGTTTTTTTTTTGGGGGGGAGGGGGCAGGAGAAATAGCACAGTGGTTAGAGAGCTTGCCTAGCAAATGCAAGGTCCTGAGTTTGATTCCCCAGCGCTACATAAGCCAGGCATGGCAGCTCATGTGTGTAATCTTAGGACTTAGGAGGCTGAGGCAGGAGGATTGCAGTGAGCTCCAGGTCAGTCTGGGTGACATAGTGAGTTTAGGACCAGCCTGGACTACAGAGCGAAACCTTGTCTCGAAAGAAAGAAAGAAAGAAAGAAAGAAAGAGAAAATAAAAGGAAAGAGAAGAAAAGAAAAGAAAGAAAGAAGGGGGCTGGAGGAATGGTTCTGCAGTTGAAGCACTGGCCCATCAAGCACTAAATCAAGTGCTAAGTACCCGAGTTCGATTCCCCAGCACCACATAAGCCAGGCGTGGTGATGCACACCTGTAATCCCAGCACACGGGAGGCTGAGGCAGGAGGATTGCAGTGAGTCCAAGGCCAGCCTGGGTTCCATAGTGAGGCGAGGACCGACCTGGGCTATACAGTGAGACGCTATCTCAAAGAAGAAAAAAGTTTCTTTTAATGACCTATTTTTATCCTTTTATTAGTATGTATTTATGATACATAACAGTAGAAATCAGCTCGAGAAATGGGTGCATTCACATATTGCATTTTTTTTTGAGACAGGGTCTCGCTCTGTAGCCCAGGCTGGTCCTGAACTCACAGCAATCCTCCTGCCTCAGCCTCCTGAGTGCTGGGATTACAGGTGTGCACCACAATGCCTGGTTTATGTGGTGCTGGGGAATTGAACTTGGGACTTTGAGCTGCAAGGCAAAGCACTGTGACTGCTGTGCCACCCACCAGCCCCCACATTGCATCTTGATCCTGTCCCTTCCCGTCCCTTCGCCCCCACACCTTTCTCTTTCCACAAACTCCATATTCTTGATCTCTCCCATCTCTCTTTAACTTTGGCCTTTTAACTTTTCATGGTTTGCTTTTCTCCTGATAGAGAAGGCATGTGATGTTTATCTAGTAAGAACAGTTTATGAGCTGACACTTTGTGAAGAGGTGGAACTGCCAAGGGGAATTCTGAGGAAGAGGAGGTGGGTTCCAGGGAAGCTGAGGAGGATGCCTTGCCAACAACGGCGGCCCGGCTAGGCTGGGGGCCTGCAGGGGAGAAAGCGTGGCGTCAGCCACAGGAGATGCTGCTGTCAGAGGACGGGAGAACATGAGAAGGGCAGATATTAGATTTATAAAGTTCAGCCAAAGGGTGGAATAAAAATGAAAGAATTTAAACATTAAAAAACACACACCCACAAAAAAAAATAAATGGGCTGGAGGAATGGCACAGAAATTAAAGGGCTTCCTTGCAAGCACGTGGTCCTGGGTTCAATTCCCCAGTACCACATAAACCGGGCGTGGTGGTGCACACCTGTAATCCCAGCACTCAGGAGGCTGAGACAGGAGGCTTGCTTAGTCCGAGGCCAGCCTGGGCTCCATTGTGAGTTCAGGACCAGTCTGGGCTGCAGAGCGAGACCCTGTCTCAAAAGAAAGAAAGGGAGAGAGAAAGGAAGAAAGAAAGAAAGAAAGAAAGAAAGTAAGTACTGGGAGTGTCCAGTGCCCGGACAGGCAGAGGTGTCCAGTGCACATGGTGGTTATTATTGTGGTAATTACTGTGGACTGCTAGCCGTGTCCCACAGATGCTGTGCATGCTGGAATAGCAAGCTCATGGCCTGCTGCTCACAGGAATGCATAAAGAGGTGACTTCTTGCTAGGACTTGTGCTCTGTTTACCATTGTTCTGAATTTCCGGTTCTACTGAATGTTTGCCTTGTGATTTTGGACCACTTCTTTAACTTTTTCTATGCCCTAATATACCTATTAAAAATGTTGCTATGGAGCTAGAGGAACAGCATGGCAGTTAGAGCGCTTGCCCAGGAAGTGCAAGGTCCTGAGTTCGATTCCCCAGCACCGTGTAAACCAGGTATGGTGGTCCACGCCTGTTACCCCAGCACTTGAGAGGCTGAGACAGGAGGATTGTCATGAATTGGAGGCCATACTGAGCTACATAGTGAGTTCAGGATCAACCTGGACCACAGAGTGAGACTCTGTCTCAAAAAAGGGGGAAAAGATAGTAACTTTAGAGTAGAAAAAATTGGAAGATACCACCTTAACCCGGTAATGTCTTAAGAGAAAGCAATATGAGGTCTCTTCACGTGGCGTGTGGGGAAAGATGCATCGCTTCTGGGGTACTCTTGCCCAAACCCCTAGCCTGACCTGGATCATGAGGAAGACTCATGAGACGCTCAAAGGGAGACATACTCCAAAATATCTGACCGATTGCATTCTTCTTAAAAAAAAAAAAAAGGAAATTTTGAAAGACTGAGGAAATACCCCAGGTTGGAGGAGACCAGCAAGACATGGCATTTTATTTAGTGTGGGATCCTGGATTGAATCTGGGTTAAAAATAATGACATGATTTGGATGATTAGCGTGACATGAATGTTTGTGAAATAGTTAATCTTGTTGCTGCCAATGCCAACTTCCTGGTTTTGATAATCTTATTATGATTATGTAAGATGTTATTTGAAACAAACTAGATGTGAGATAACTGGAACTATTTTTACAACATTTTTGGAAGTACTTAAAGTAAAACGTTAATAATAGAAAAATACATTCGATTTCTGTGAGGACAAAAAGATATTGTTGTGTGCACGTGGCACCTTGAACAATGCCTGAAATACAGATATTATTAACACATGTTAGCTATTATTATTATTAGTAGTAATTTATTTTTGAGACAAGATCTTGCTCTGTAGTTCTGGCTGGTCCTGAATTTAATATGTAGCCCAGGCTGGACTTGAACTCACAGCATTCCTCCTGCCTCAGCCTCCTGACTGCCCGGATTACAGGTGGGCACCACTATGCCTGGATAGTTTTATATGGTGCTGGGAGTTGAGACCTAGGGCCTTGAGCACAACAGGCAAGTCTTGTACCTACTGAGTTATGCACCCCCAGCCCTAAGAGCAATATTCTCCCCCCACCCCTTTTTTTGAGACAGGGTCTTGTTCTGTAGCGCAGGCTGGTCCTGAACTCACTGATGGAACCCAGGCTGGCCTTGGGCTCAGAACAATCTGCCTGCCTCAGCCTCCTGAGTGCTGGCATTACAGGTGTGCAACACCACACCCAGCTTTATGTGGTGCTGGGGAATTGAACTCAAGGTTTGCACTTGCAAGGCAAGCACTTTAACAGCTGTGTCAATCCTCCAGCCCCGCCCCCCCATTAGTAATTTTATAATTAAATAAGTAGTGAATGAACCATTATTGTAAATAATTTATTTCCTAATGTGCTCATATATTCTGACCTGTTTGTTTTTATCCCTTACTCTTGTGAAAAAAATATTGAGCATGGATGTGGTAATTTTAAGATCTAGTGAGATCAGATTTTATTTATTTTTATTTATTTTTTTTCTGGGGTTCTGGGGATCATGCTGTCCACGGGCTTCACACTGAGCTACATCCAGCTTTTTTTTTTTTTTTTTTTTTTTTCCTTTCTTTGAGCCAGAGTCTCACTCTGTGATCCAGGATGGTGCTGAGCCTGGGCTGGCCTTAAACTCCCAGCAGTTGTACTGCCTCAGCTTCCCAAAGTGCTGTGATTACAGGTCCGCGCTACTGGGCTCGATTTTATTTTGACAATTGTTTTGAAGGTGTGTGAGTGGAGTGTCATTTCCTCTGGTCACTAAATGGCTCAGATCTAGGCTGGCTGTGGGAAACCTCTTGGCTGGGGATCAAGGCCAGAGGTCACAACACTGCACGTCCGTTGGGTTAGTGATAGCGCCACCTGGCGGCCCAGGCCTCGTTCCTGATTTGTCACCCCAGGCTTTGGGAGCCACCTTTACAGAGCGCTCACTGTCCCTTTCCTGAGCACCTCCTAGATGCACGCTATAGGTCACTTAGCCTCATAGCAAGTCTATGTGATCATTAGTATTTATTCTTTTAACATGGTAAAACCTGGGGTTGGAAGAATGGTACAGCAGTTAAAGCACTTGCCTTGTAAGCATGAGGCCCTGGGTTCGATTCCCCAGCACCACATAAACTGAGCATGGTGGTGCACACCTGTTATCCCCACCAGCACTTGGGAGGCTGAGGCAGGAGGGTTACTGGGAGTCCAAGACTAGCCTGAGCTCCATAGTGAGTTCAGGACCAGCCTGGGCTACAGAGTGAGACCCTGTCTAAAAAAAAAAAATAAGATGGTAAAACCGAGGCACAAAAAAATTGAACGACTTGTCCAGGCTTTTAGCATGGGAGGTCAAGTCAGGGTTTAGATGTAGGTCCCCCTGACTTTAAGGTTGAGTCTGAACGTGTGGGTGAACTGTTGGTGTGGGGCAGTGATTTTCTGAGAGGGTTGGGCCTGCCCCGGGGACACTGGCAGTGCCTGGAGATGTGTTTAGCTTTCTTAAGCAGGCACACGTCTGCCTGTGGCAGGAAGAGGCTGCTACTGGCATCTCATGGGTAGACGCTGCATGCTCGCCTCTTACGGTACCCAGAACAGCCCCCTTCCCCCAGCAAAGAACTGGTCAGCCCCGAACACCCATAAATCGCTGTTAAATCCTGGTGCAATCTTAAAAAGGAAACGTTTTGAACTTAGAAACCTGAGGACTCAGCTAATATTTACCAAGTGCTGTGTTAGATAGCGCAAGGGCTGTGGAATTCACACACAGATTGTGCCACTGTGGAGGAGCTGTGGGGAGAAAAGACCCACATGCCTTTTTTTTTTTTTTTTTTTTTTTTTAAACAGGATCTTGTGCTGTAGTCCAAGCTGGTCCTGGAGCTCAGGCTGGTCTCAAACACAGAGTAATCCTCCTGCCTCAGCCTCCTGAGTGTTGGGATTACAGGCATGTGCCTCCACGTTGGGCTTATGTGGGGCTGGGGAATTGAACCCAGGGCCTTGAGCTTGCTAGGCAGGCATCTAACCACTGAGCTCCCCCTCCAGCCCCCCATGTACTTTCAGTATGAGTGAGAATATAATGAAGGCAGAAAAAAGCAAGTCAAGGCTGAGTTTGGGGACAGCAGAGCTCATGGTCTGGTTGTGGGAGGACGCAGGGAGAGCTGTAGGGGAGACTCCTGCTCTGTGGCCCAGGCTGGTCCTGAACTTTCCACAAAGCCCAGGATGCCTTCAACTCATGGTAATCCTCCTGCCTCAGCTTCCCAGGTACTGGGATTACAGGTGTACACCACCGTCATAACTTGCATTTTTATGTGGTTCTGGGGAATCACACAAGGGCCTGTGCATACGAGGCAAGCACTCTAACCACTGAGCTGTGCCCAGACCCGAGAAGGCTGTGAGCTGGTTCTGGGAGCAGGTTGGGCTGTCTAGGGAACGGCACTTGGCTTTGGGTGGAGCACAGAGCACCTGCTAGTGATAGGGGTTGAAAAGGCAGCTCTGAAGCCAGGCAAGGACTTGGTGTCCGTCAAATTGAGGGAAGAGCCATCCATCCCTTCCAGAGTGGGGCCTGGGCCCCCGGCTGTGGGGCCTAGCAGCTTCCAGAGAGCTCTCCCTCCAAAGGCGGGGACTTTTGAACAGGGGGTGGCGGTGGTGCTGTCCTGCAGACTCAGGCTGTCAGTGTGGTTGCCCTGTGGGGCCCAGACCAGGCTGACTGTAGCGGAGACTGCCTGGGTTTGGTGAGCCGTTGGGACTAGGCTTTGTAAGAAAAGCTTCTGCGTGCATATGGCCTGGTGACTGGATTTTTCTAGTTTATTTAAGCATCATTAGATTGTAATAAAAGTTGTTGGTGGCATGTCTGTCACACCATAAAAACACAAGACCATAGGACTTCTTTATCTTTGCTTGGCTCGCATGACTCCTCTTAGTTCAGACCTCAGGAAATTCAATGCTTTCCTGGAAGGGGCCAGGGAACAAATTTCGTTTGATGTGTGTGTATGTGTGTGTATATTTTTTCTAGACATAGTTACAGACTATTATTTTACATATCTCTTAACTTTCACAACACCCCCCTTTGTTTTCTTTTTTTGAGACAGGGTCTTGCTTTGCAGTCCAGGCTGGTCCCCAACTCACTATGTTACCTAGGTTGGCCTCAAACACATGATGATCCCCCTGCCTCAGCGTCCTGGGTGCTAGAATTACAGGTGTGCGCCCACCATGCCCAGTTTATGTGATGTGGGAAAATTGAACCCAGGGCCCTGAGCTTGCAAGGCCAGCGCTTTAACCACTGAGCTATGCCTCCAGCCCTCACAACACCCTTTTGAGTGTCCGTGCCATTCCTCCTTAGACAGGGTCTCGCTCTGTAGCCCACGCTGGTCCTGAACTCACTGGTGTAGTCCAGGCTGACCTCGAGCTCATGGTAATCCTCCTGCCTCAGCCTCCTGAGTGCTGGGATCACAGGTGTGCACCACCACACGCCACTCCTCAGTTTTTTTGGAAATGAGGAGATGCAAGGCCAACTCCCCCCAAGTCTTTGCAGCCGGAAGGGGTCACCTAAAAATGCATACGTAGCCTGTTTTGCTGCATTTTAAAAATCCTCTCCCCTCGCCTTCATAGACATTTTTTTTTTACCTGGACTTGGGCTGCTGGAGGCCAGGGCCATCAGCATCAGCGGCAGCAGCAGAAGGAGGGATGCGAGCAGAACCTTCATCCTGGTGTGGCTACGGCACAGTGGCTCGGCGGCGGCTGGTGGCTTGTGCTTTGATCCCGGGCAGGTGTTCCCATCAGAGGGCGAGAACAGGTGAAGTGGTGCCGGCCTTGGCGTTACGCAACTGATTGGACCAGGAGCTTTACAGGAACTTGGGAGGTAAAACTGGTTAAACAAAAGAGGTGCAGCGATCTTAAAAACATAAGTAACTTGGCAGCGCGTGGTTCCCTCCCGGGCACCTCTGGTTCCCCCGCCCCGCCGTGGGGTTGGGTTTCTTCCTCAAGACTTTTTTTAGTTTGAATTTCCTTATACCTTTCAGCAACTGCTTTTCTTTTTCCTTTGTCTTTTTTTTCTTTTCTTTTCTTTTTGAGACAGGGTCTCAGTCTGTGGTCCAGGCTGGTTCTGAATTTGCTATGTAGTCCACGCAGGCCTTGAACTCCCGGCAATCCTCCTGCCTCAGCCTCTGGAGTGCTGGGATTATAGGCATGTGCCACCATACACAGCTACTTTTATGTGATGCTGAGGAATTGAACCCAGGGCCTTAGCATATGCTAGGCAAATGCTTGAACCACTGAGCTATACCCTTTGCCCCCTGGGTGACTGTTTCTGTCAAGAAAGTGGATTCTAGGGCTGGAGGAATGGCTCAGCGGTTAAAGCGCTTGCCAACCAAGCCCTTAGGCAAGTACTAAAGTACCTGGGTTTGATTCCCCAGCACCACAGAAGCCGGGCGTAGTGGTGCACACTTGTAATCCCAGCATTCCGGAGGCTGAGGCAGGAGGATTGCCTTGCATCCAAGGCCAGCCTGGGCTCCATAGTGAGTTCAGGACCAGCCCTGACAAACAAATGGAGAAAGAGAGAAGAGCCAAAGCATGGCCGCAACCCTTTCTGACTTTTATTCAGTTATCCCCACCCTCTCGCTTTTTAAATTACCCTGGCCTGCTGCCATATTGGAGAACTGTGCTAAGAGGTGGACAGCTGTCCTTTTGAAGGCCTGGGCTTGGCCTCGGCTTGGCCTGATCCAAACCACTGACATGATTTTTAAATTTTTTCTGGAGAATTCTAAAAACAGCCTGCTGTCAAGATGCTCAAGTTGGCTGGGGTGGGGGTGGTTGGGGGATGGACATGCACCTCATAAAACCTAAACGTATAAGTGGAGCCAACATTTGGAGGAGCAGAAGTTGTCTGGGGACTGAGGGGGCCTCTGGGTAGGTGACCCTTGCGCTCAGCCTCCCGTGGAGTAGAGTTTGGACGGGTAGAAGGCAGAGAAGACAGCATTGTGTTGGAGGGTGGAGCTAACTGCACGTAGCTGTCTGTGGGCAGGGCCACCGGATGCCTGTGGGGCCCGGGCCAGTCTTGAACTCACAACAGCCCTCCTGAGTCAGCCTCTCTAGTGCTAGGATTACAGGCCTACACCACCGTGCCCAGCTAACGTGGCACTGGGGAATTGAATGTAGGCCCTTGTGCTTGGTAGGCAGGCGCTGCAACCTCTGAGCTGTGCTCCAGCCCTCAAAAGTTCATCTCTGTGCTTTCTGGACTTACGTAGGGTCTGACTACACAAAGATTTGTGGAGTGGCATGACAGTTTGTAGCTCCTAACTTCATGAGGCCTGAAACATTGGAAAGTGTGTAGAAGAGAGGGAATGAGGCGGGTGCGGTGAGTGTAATCCCGGCACTCCTGGGAGGCTGAGGCAGGAGGATGGCCATGAGTTCAAGGCCAGCCTGGACCACATAGTGAGTTCAGGGCCAGCCTGGACTATGGAGTGCCTCCTCAGGCGGTCCTCCTGGTCCTCGCCACCTACATACTTACCCTGTGCCCCTAAAGAACTGGCTCCCTGCTGGGCCTCTGGGGGGGGGGGTTCTGTCCACAGACTTGGGGCAGGGCGTGTTACAGGAAGGTGCTTTGGGTCCTCCGGGTTCATTGATACAAACAGACAAATGGACTTTCCTTTTGTTATTATTGCGACATCTCGTTACCCACCTGAGGAACGTTATTGTGTCAGGAGTCCCTGTGACTGGCAGCAGCCCCTCCCCGGGAAGGAGGTGACAGGGCAGAAGGGAGAAGGCGTCGTCCTGCCCGTGCGGTTGTCTGCCTTCCCCCGTCCGCAGGGCACTTGGCACACATACCAGATGCCCGCTGGTTGTGCTCATGACTCACGTCGTGCTAACAGTTGTCGTTTCGTACTCTGATCCACTGGACTTCCGGGTTGCCCAATCTGTGCCTCGTGCTTGCTGAACCATGGATGCCGCGAGCAGGGAGGTTTCCTGTGGCCTCTGAAGAGCTGGCACACTGTGCCACTGTGCAGAGAGGAAGTTAAAATGCAGGGAAGTCAGCAGGGCGTGGGGGCGCACACCAACAGTCCCGACACTCGGAGGCTGAGGTAGGAGGATTGCCGTGAGTCCAAGGGCAGCCTGGGCTCTATAGTGAGTTCAGGACCAGCCTGCGCTACGGAGTGAGACCCTGTCTCTGAAGAAAAAAGAAAAGAAATTATATGATTAGATCAGCTTTGTGAGTCAGCCTTAAAGCCACAGGAGGGAAACACATTTCCTGACTTGCTGGATTTTCTGTTAGCGTGTGGCTGCCCGGCTGCTGCTCACGGCAAACATGCCGAACCCTGGTAGGAGAGAGAGCACATTACACACGACGTGGGAACCCAGGCACCCCTGGGTGCCTGCAGGAAATGTCCAATCCAACTGTGCCGGAGAGAGGGACCCCTGGGGGGCTGGAGGAATGGCTCAGCGGTTAAAGCACTTGCCTAGCACTTCGCCAGCACCACATAAGCCGGGTGTGGTGGTGCATGCCTGTAATCCCTGCACACGGGAGACTGAGGCTAGAGGATTGCTGTGAGTTCAAGGCCAGCCTGGGCTGCATAGTGAGTTCAGGGCTAGCCTGGACTACAAAAAGAAAAGAAACAAGGGTTGGGGTTGGCATGTACCTCAGTGGACAAAGTGCTTGCCAGCAGACAAAGGGCCCTGGGTTCGACTCCCAGCACCACATAATCCAGGCATAGTGGCACACGCCTGTAATCCCAGCGCTTGGAAGGCTGACGCAGGAGGATTGTCGTGAGTTTAAATCCAACCTGGACTACATGGTGAGTTCAGGACCAGTCTGGACAACAGAGTGAGACCCTGTCTCAAAAAAAGTGCTTACTCTGTACTCAAGATCTAGTTTAAATACTCATTATAATTCTTCTGAATGGGCCAAAGAAGATTCCGCCTTAGTTACTGAAGACAGAATCTCCTGGACAGTCAATCCTTTGCTAGTGAGAATGGTAACGGTTAAGTGCGTTCACCCATCATAGCCACGAGGTGGCAGCACTGGCTCACTTGTGTTTCTTAACCGGGTCGTAAGCAAGTCCCAGGTCGGCGGCGAACACAATGAGGTGAGAAAAGTTTCTTTCTTCTTTCCTTTTTCTTTCTTTGTTTCTTCTCTCTCGTGGAATTACAGAGTTGGAGTGTAAAGTGATTACATTTAAAAATTTTTATTTAGAAAAATTTAGCATTTGTTTATTTATTTGAGACAGGGTCTCCCTCTGTAGCCCAGGCTGGTCCTGAACTCACTATGGAGCCCAGGTTGGCCTCAGACTCATGGCAACCCTCCTGTCTCAGCACTGTGAGTGCTAGGATTACAGGCGTGAGCCGTCAAGCCAAGCTGACTTTGGACAATTGAATTTGGGGCCTTGAGCATGACGGGCAAGTGCTTTGACCACTGATGTGTTCCCTCAGCCACTCAGCCATATTTTGGCTCAGGATAAAAAAAAATTACCATAGGAAAATAAGTTTCCTTGGCAAATG